>CANQKS010000037.1:0-41792 GCA_947623375.1 Apotomis capreana
CCGAATTTGTCCAAGAAACAAAAGACTTAAAAAACACGTTTGACTTTCAAACATTTAACTTTAATTTTTGTATGGGAGACGATTTCGAACCATTAGTGAGCAAAAGGGGGAATATCTCAGTGTAGTAATCGTTATGCTAAAGCCAACAACGAATACCTAGAAGAATATAATTCAAACGAACCCAAATCATACATAGCTTATTTTGATGCTAATAATTTATATGGATGGGCCATGTCTCAATATTTACCTATCGGAAACTTTGAATGGGTAAATACTGACACTGACTTTAATATACAGGACACGTGTGAGTATGGCTACATACTCGAAGTTGATATTGATTACCCTGATGATTTACATGACTTGCACTCAGATTTCCCACTTTGTCCAGAAAATGTAGCTATAGGAAATTGTAGAGATCGAAAATTAGTCCCTAATTTAAACAAAAAAACGAAGTATATAATTCATTACAGAAATCTCAAGCAATGCATACAATTAGGAATGAAACTAACGAAAGTACATCGCATTCTTAAATTTACACAAAGTCCATGGTTAAAAAAATACATTGATCTTAACACATATTTACGCACACAGTCAAAATCAGATTTCGAAAAAGACTTTTACAAGTTAATGAATAATGCCGTTTTTGGGAAGACTATGGAGAACATTGAAAAAAGAGTTAATGTGAAATTGCTTACGCACTGGGATAATAGAGGAAAAGTGAAAGGTGCTCAATCACTAATAGCAAAACCCGAATTCCATAGTTTATGTGTATTCTCAGAAAACTTAGTAGCAATTCAATTACATAAAACAAAGTTATATTACAACAAACCGATTTATTTAGGTTTTTGTATTTTAGATATTTCAAAAACTCTTATGTACGACTTTCATTATAATTATATGAAAAAGAAATTTGATAACAATGCAAAGTTGTTGTATACTGATACTGACAGTCTAATTTACCAATATTTTACTAATGATTTCTATTTAGATATAAAACCAGATTTGACTCATTACTTTGATACATCTGACTATGCAGTAGATAATGTTTTTGGTTTCCCTCAAATGAATAAGAAAAAATTAGGGTATTTTAAAGATGAAAATAATGGCAAAATTGTAAAAGAGTTCGTTGGGTTGAGATCGAAAATGTATGCAATGACAGTGGAAAATAAATTTGTTGCAAAAGCTAAAGGTGTGAACAAAAATGTTACAAAAAAAATGAAAATGGAGAACTATAAAACATGTCTTTTCAATAAGTCCAATCAATTTTCGAGAATGTACAGATTTAGGTCTATAAAACATACAATATTCACACAAGAAATTAATAAAACTAGTCTCTCCCATAATGATACTAAACGTTTCATTTTACCTAATTCGACTGACACATTAGCATGGGGCCATTATAGTTTAAGAAAGTAGGTTTATGTCATTTTGTAACGATGTAAGTTATTTTAATTGTTTTGTACAGTCATAATTGTTAATTTATGTGATTAGTTAATAGCTAAGTTTAAATTAATGTTTAATTTAATTTGTTGTACATTTCTGTGTAATCTATTGGCAATGGTATTTTAAGATAAGTGATTTGTATAGTTAATAGAACAACTAGTTTAGTATGTATTATTATATTTAAATCGATAAGTATTTTAGATATAAGACTATGCGAAATATAATAAACTGATTGCTTTCAATTATGTCGTTTCCTTCACAAAAAACACACAAATCATAATTCCTTCAGATCTATAAGAAACAGGACGTACGTAAATATTCTTCTCCTTGAATTTATAATGATTCATTTTATTCATCCGTTTACAGCCATAGTAGCTGGTCCGAGTGGTTGTGGTAAATCAAAATTTGTTACTACATTTTTAAATGATATCAACATGGTTTGTAGTCACACATTTCATAATATATTATGGTGTTATGATGAAATGCAACCATTATATAATTTGACCAATGTAAACTATAACCAAGGTATTCCAGACTTAAGTATGTTTGATGGAAAACAGCCACAATTACTTATTATTGATGACTTAATGAGAGAATCTGACGGCCGAATAGTTGATATTTTTACCAAAGGGAGTCATCATCGAAATTTAAGCGTTTTTTACATAACACAAAACTTATTTCATCAGGGTAGAGGTCAACGAGATATTTCATTAAACGCCAACTATATCATCTACTTTAAAAATCCAAGAGATAAAACCCAAATCAGATATTTAGCTCGACAAGTTTGTCCAGAAAACTCGAAATTTATAGAAGAAGCATATAAAGATGCCACTAAAGAGGCGCATGGATATTTATTTATTGATCTAAAGCAGGGTACAGATGACGGATGTCGATTTAAAACAAATGTATTACATTTTGATAACTATTGTACAGTCTATGTACCAAAGAAGGGCTTTAAATAGGACGGACATCTACGGCTACAATCATTTCTGAATAATGCATAGGAGAGTGAAAACACATCAACATCTGCTAAGAGCATTGCATACTCTTAAATAATGTCGTTCCTACATAATCACTCGTGTGAATGTGCAAAATCTGAATTAGATATATTTGCCCTCCCATCAACTCAAACTAGCATTGAAAGTGGACAGTGGGTTCACTATAAACCAATTTCATCTTTAAGTGATGATGGCCCAATTGAATTTCAAGTACCAGGATCAGGTGATGACTATGTTGACCTCTCACATACATTATTGCATATTAATGCTAAAATATTAAATCAGGATGGTACGAAGCTGAAACCGGATACTCAAGTTGCACCTGCTAATAATTGGCTGCATTCACTTTTTAACCAACTGGATGTATACTTAAATCAAAAACTCATTTCACCTCCAAATAACACGTATGCCTATCGAGCATACTTAGAAAATCTTCTTAACTATGGACCAGCGGCTAAAGAATCACATCTTACTTGTGGTTTATGGTATGAAGATACTGCTCATCACATGGATTCTATTGATGCGTCGAACAAAGGCTTTCACAAAAGACTGGAATTTACAAAAGAAAGTAAGGAAGTTGAAATGATTGGACACTTGCATGGTGACATGTTTAACCAAGAAAAGTTTTTAATAAATGGTGTAGAAATGCGTGTTAAGTTAGTACGCTCGAAAGAATCGTTCAATTTAATCTGTCATCAAGACAAAAAGTTTAAAGTACAGATAACTGATGCTAGCCTTATTATAAGAAGAACTAAAATCAATCCTAGTGTCTTGTTAGCTCATCAAAAAGTATTAGCTTCAACAACTGCGAAATATCCTATAACAAGAGCCGAAGTGAAGGTTCTTACAATACCAGCAGGTGTACAAGGCAAAACATTAGACAATATTTTTCTAGGTCAAGTGCCCAAAAGATGTATTATTGGGTTTGTTTCAAACGCAGGGTTTAACGGTAATTTAGCTATGAACCCGTTTAATTTCCAACATTACAATATGAATTCATTTAGTTTGTATGTAGATGGACATGAAATTCCTTCTAGAACATTACAACCATCATTTAGTTCTGGTTTAATAGCATCATCGTATCACACTTTATTTTCCGGAACCGGTATTCATTTTCACAATGAAGGTAATGCAATAAGCAGAACAAACTACGGAGATGGATATTGTTTATTATGTTTTGACTTAACACCTGATTTATCTGCGAGTTCAACTTCGCATTGGAATCTTATTCGACATGGGAGTGTTCGAATTGAGGTTCGTTTCGAAAGTTCTCTAAGTTTAACTGTGAACTGTATTGTATACGCTGAATTTGATAATGTTATTGAAATAAACAAAAATCGTGATGTAACTGTAGATTATAACAGCTAATATAAACATAAGTACTATGTTTTTCATTTAGTTATATCATTTAACCATTAACGTTGTTAACAGCAACATAAAATTGTAAAACGTTATGGTTTTAATATGGATACAAACGAAATACAATTTTGTATGAATAAAATAAATCCTAGTTTTAAATCAAATGTTTTTGCAGCCAACAAATTACCCATGTTTGCTCAGCTGCCTGTATATATAATAAGCAATTTGGACCCTGATTTTAAACCTGGATCCCATTGGGTAGCTATTTACATCGACGCTAACGGAGTTGGAGAATATTTTGATTCTTTCGGTCGAAAACCAGAAGGTTACCATAGAATGTTTTTAAATCGAAATTCTAAAAAATGGTATTATAATTTTACCCAACTACAGAATTACTTTACCTCCGTGTGTGGAAAATATTGTCTAGTTTATCTTTATTTTAAAATGAAAAATGTGAATTTTAATGATTTTGTTAATATGTTTTCTGTAGATACATTAAGTAACGATTATGTTATATCTGATATGTTTAATGTTATATTTGATTAAATAAATATATTCATAATTATGTTTTGAAGCTATTATTTCTAAAATTATAAGTGAAATAAAACCAACCTTTGCTAGATTCATACCTTTATTGATAAGATAAACTTATTAATAACAATCACCTTTCTACATATTTAGTACTTAAAGTACTTTGTAATTAACATAACACAGAGACACGTAAGTTACGAATTAAAATGGTACTTTTTGCATTCTTCCGATTCAGCAATTTCTTTAGTGATTTTATAAATGACTTCTTTTGCTTGCTGGAGATGGTTGTTCTTATTTTGATCTTTATCACTAGCGTAATACTTTACGCGCACATCTGCATGCTTCCATTGTTCGCTTACTTGGGGAACTTTTGCTAGTTTCTTTAAATCAAATATTTCAATTTTTATCAAATGTGTCGCATTTGCAGAGTCTTCCCTATTAGTTGAAATGAAGGAGATTCCGCCTGTTTTACAGCTTTGGCCCACAGTAGAAGATACGTTTTTCTTCTTTTTCGGTCTTGGTTGTTCAAAAAAGCAGTCGATATTTGATGCCACACTTGATTTTCTTTTGGTTAGTTCATCTTTACCAGACGGTAAACTGTCATCTCCATCCGACAGAGGATAATAGTAGTTTTTGAAGGTGTATTCTTGATCATCGATGAGATTGACTGGAGAGCTCTGTAACAGACAATGCACACAAAATAAATTTTTAGAGATCTAACGTTTACATAAACGTCTCAGACACGGTATTATAATATTAATGTACACAATTAATTAAAAGAAAGCATACTCACGGTCATATTGGCGACAACAACTAAAGCAACAGTTCAAATACGAATAATACTGGTCCGTGAACGAAGGAGACCTTTTATACGGCTTTTGCTAATTAAAACCTCGTTATATTAGAAATTAAGCAACTAGACATATTAAGTAATTTAAAAAACCCGCGTATATTATAATCACATTAAAAACAAGTAATGTTTCAACATTATTTCCATCAATTTGTAGTTTCCTTTATTTCAACACAGAGGTGCAATTGTCAATGCATAGAGTTACTGTATGCAACGGTATCTAAAAAGTAGTTTATTCCATAGCGTGATATGTACTTATGTTATGTTTGTTAGACGGAACATAGGTTAGATTTTTGTTTTATAACGTACTTAAAATACTTTCATACGTAGAAGAGTTCGAGCAAAACGACACAGTAGTATCTAAATAAACTGTAGCACTATGCATGACTAATAATAGAAGCCATGCTAACAATAACATCATCGGCGATGTTCGATAATCATAGCCTAGTAGACCAATCAAATGTTGGTATTACAGTCATCGTTAGTAATCAGCGTCATCTTAATGGTGGCGTCGCGACACACTCAAGCATCCACCAATGCAATGTAAGCGTCGTTAGCAATGAGCATCGGCTTAGTGCTGGCGTCGTTGAATCCAACCAATAGGAGACCTCGATCTTGAAGTGGGAGGAGTCATCGAAGTCATTACGTAATGATGCACGTAATGATTAAAACAATCAACCAATAGGAGAGCTGTAAGCATAAGGGGGAGGAACCAATATGAAGTCATTAGTAATGAGGTCCTGAATCAGCCAATAGGAGAGCTGTAAGCATAAAGGGGGAGGAGCCAATATGAAGTCATTAGTAATGAGCTGCCTGAAGCAGCCAATAGGAGAGGGACATATCAGGAAAAGGGGAGGAGTAGGCGGACAAGGGGCGTGGCCGACGCCGACGCCTAATTAAGGCAGTGGGTGACAGGAGTGGGGGGCGTCGTTTCCTAAAAAAAGGTCGTCAGGAGAAAAACCACGATTTTTGGGGTAAATCAACCCGCCAACCACCCTAGGGGTTGATCCAGTCCCCACGAATCCCTACTACTTACATGTGTCTTTTTATGTTTGTAAATGTATAGGTATAATGCTTAATGCATATACGCAGTACGCAGAAACGAAGGATTGTCAATGGACAATGTGGATCAAAGGTGATCGAGCAAGGACCAAACTTCACACGAATTGCATAACACTGAATCTTAAAGTAAGGCCTTTGTTATCAACCTTTTTGTCAGATAATGTAACGGTTGGTTAGAAATGTCAGAATTAATATTTGCGATGGCGAACGAATTATGAAAAATCCTGTAAAAACGCAGTAGGAATAAATACATTACGTTCATTGGCTTCATTTAATTCAACCACCCAGTCTTTCAAAAGTATAGGCCGACAGGGTATTTTTAGCGCACGCCACATTGCGGATTTTCAGTGGTACCGACTACTTAATTTTACTGGCAACGACAATTTTTTGGAACTGACGTTGAAACTCAGTGAATGACTGATGTAAACAAAGAGGAAACAGGACTAAATATTCCGCAAATTTCAAGTAATTTTTGCATAATAAAGCGAAAACTATCCACAGTGAAGAAAGTCAAGTTTTTTTTTTCAATAGGATTCAGTATTATTTCGAAAGAAGAACGAAGGCTTGAGCCACATTCCAGTAAAAATGTGTTAAATTTTGAGATGACAAATCCTTGACAAATAGCTACTGACGATTTATAACGCAAGTAAAGGTATAACGTATGCACATTAGGTATTGCCATATAAAATAGCTGTTTGTAGCGCCACTACCCCTGGGCAAGCAAGACCGACACTTGATACACTATTAATCTGTAATAAACTAGGTACCTAATGATTTTTGACAACCTTCCTTGATCCGTTTTGTCATTTAGCTACGGAACATTAATGAAATATTCCCAAATGTGGCAAGTCACGATTAGCATTTCAGTAGGTAATGATAATTGTTTGAGAATTCGTGCAACAGCGCAGCAGTGGTTGCGGTTTTATTGCTTCCCTCGATTAGCTCACAATGTGGCGGTTGCAAACATCCTGGCCACACGAGAATGTTTCTAAAACAAGCGATTACGACGACTCCGGCTGAGAAGTCACACTTTCTTTATAGGTACATATATCTTTTAGGTACTTTTAAAATCAACAGAATTCAATAAATAGAACACGAGTTCTTAATTATTCCTCTTTTATTCACCATGAGGTTTGTTCAGTCTAAATTTTGTCCGATATTCGGCAATGTTTTAAAAATGCTCGGCCAATAGGTTGCCATTGAGCCTTGTTGAGTAGGTAGGTATAATTTGGGACTAGGTTGATTTGTTGTCTGATATTTTTATTTTAGTTATTTTATATACGGTACTGAAACGTTATCATTATCACTTTCAATAGGGTAAAAGTTACTCAAGGAGTAACGGAAAGAGCGCACCCGGATTATCTTTCACATAAGAAACGTTCAGCATTGAACCGAAATAACCGATATATCATGAAGACCTTGACTTGAGTGGCAGTGGGCGGGTCACATTGCTCGTCGAACTCATGTCACGGACGATAGGGCGACGAGTTATTGAGTGGCATTCATAAGCTCTATAAAAAACATAGCTTATCTCTAGAATTTACAATACTCGTATATTTGACTAGCGACTGCCGGATTTCATTTTCAAAATAAAGTCAACTTTATGGTGCGTGTCGTGAAACGTCGCAATATTTCCGTCCATACAATACAACACACAACTCATCATAAAAAGTTAGTAGTCATGAGCCACGTAAACAAGGGGCCGCGGCAATACCCCAACCCCCAAAATAAATAAAACGCGCTGCAAGCGGAACTGAAGGGTCAACCTGACGGCAAAAGCAATCAATACAAAACTACAAAAACGCCACAAAAGATTTTTTCTGTAACGTGTTAACGAAAGCTGTATTTTTGTTACGAAAAGGGGAGCTAAAATTACATTCCAATTTTAGCAAGAATGATAGCTTTGCGATCTATTGTAATTTTATCCGTTTTATCTCGGGATAATACAGCTTTCTGGGGAATAAATAAAAAATCCCGAGTCGCAAACACTGATGATGAAAAAAAGGTAGTAACAAAGTGAGGATTTTACTCATAACGACCGAGAAAGGTGCCTATTTACTACAGGAAACGAATAAAGAAAGGATACTCGTACATTTGGGGCAACGGCTGACTATCTTTTTAAAGTAATAATACTCGGTAAGTCATAAATCAGAGTCAAGCACATAAACTAAAAAAGGAGAAATATGGATTTGTTTGGTGGTTGCAAGTTGCAACGCGTCTATGGTTTTTGTCATCAATATCTTGATTGATAAAGGTATACGCTTTGCGTGATGTTATTTCATTTCCCTTTGAGCAAGGAAGGCAATATAATCATTGGATTATACTATCCATTGTATTGACATGGATCTCTTTCTGCCCAGATAATTATCTGGGTGGCAGCGGTCGGGTTACAGGAACTGGTATTTTTTATTTTGATTCCTCGTGTGGAACTTGTAATTTTTTTTATATTATTTAAGTATTCCGCAGTATTTGTCCGCTGAATGTTGACTCGCAGAGCAGCACAATTAATAGCCCTATGAAATTTTTGTGCGATATACAAAAGGACTACCAAAAGTACTACCTACCAAATAAATACTAATACTTAATCATATATGTATTCTGTCTCACTTACTTACTGTGAATAAAACCCATCGGTCTGCCGGTCCACGGCAGGTACTTACCAAAACACTTACCCTATTTGACACAGTCTGGTAAAAAAGGCTTCAGAATTACTCAGTTAGAAAATGGCGTTTGCCCTTCGGAACATCAAAGCCCGGTCACGCTATTAAGATTTTTTCTAGGAAATACAAAAGAGCTTAATGATATTCTGTTACGTCCTTTGGCAATGTAATACCTGGCCTGTAACAATATCCGGCGGTCGGGTGACGGGTTCGATTCCCGGCCCGGGGCACCCGGGGCGGCCAAGCGAGAACTATTGTTCGGCTCGAGATTACTTCAACCACCATGCTCGACCGCATTTCATTCTGAGTTACATTAAGATGAGAGATTGAGATAAAGGTTTATGTTTGTGTGCTTTTTCTGAGTATGCGATTAATTTTTTATTAGCTGTATGGTAAATGTATACATCGTGCAGGCGGCCTTAGAGAGCACCCTGCCATACAAAACATTGAAAGTTCATTGGAATGTGACTGTGTTAAATGGGTTTGGGGACCACCTAAAATTTGTGTAAATACATTTTATTATACTATCTTCTACAATAACAAATAATTTTATTTGTTGCAGTGCATTTTATTCTACGCACACACACTATGGTCGCATTGACTTAAAAATTGAAGCCAGAACATAGAAATCTGATAACAATGCAATAATAAAATTGATAATAACCGTCAACGAAAAGAAGGGTTTAAAGACTACCTATTTAATTTATAATTTTGTATACACATTCGCTGAAATGAAAACCGTATTTAATCAGAATCGAACAATAGATCAATCAAACCAGTAATTTCATCAAAAGATGAATCGGCTCATGTCGCCTTGTAAAATATTCAACCCTTGTCAAACCCAGCGCGGCTGATTATACACTCCGCCATAGAGCATCATTACGGGATTCTTGCTATCCATTATTCCTGGATCGTCCCGCCCCTTGCTCGGATTATAACTACAGTTTCTATACTCGTATTAATTTTACTAATCAAATTGTAAGCAGACAACACACAGCTTCCTAATGCCGAGGGTCGAGAAGTTACTCCGTTTTCAGTTTGGCGGCTTAACTAACAAACTAAGAACACAATTTAGGAATATGGGCCAGGATTAAGCAGAGCTTCAAGAAAGTATTTTGAGAATACATATCATAAAATGATTAGGTCAGGCGACAGAATAGATAATAGTACAGTCAGGCTTCGTTGGTGGAGGTTAGTTATTAAAGTTGTAAAATAGTTGTTGTAATTTGTCAAATGTTTTAGTATCATATTTCACCAAACTGATACATTAACATAACTAACAACTGTTACACACGTTACACGTGATGCAATGTAGATTTATAAGGTAGGTATGATTGATCCATTGATACAAACGATACGATTACAGGTACGATTACATAGGTACGATTGTTTTACCCTCGAACAAAGCCGTGCTAATTCAAGTTTGATTATGGAGTCTATAAATACAACATTTTGTTATTCTAGTGCAGTTAACATGACCGGCACTAGAACCGTCCTTCTGCAGCCAGAATACAAGCGTAATGCAGTATGTCTGTGGGAAAGTTTGACCGTAGGTAATTGAATCTTTAACCGTCGAACGCGTTTAGATGAAACATGACACAAATAGTTTCCCATTCAAAAGTTTTAAACCCGCGAGTAAATGCTAGTTTTATACTGTGGAACTACACACGAGTACAATCAATCCTAGCACAAAGCGGTTAATTTCAAGTAATTCAAGACACCATTTCTCAACGGCAACAAAAGAGCTGTCATTCCGTCATTCCGTCATTATCGTCGCTTTGCATACAATTACGGGATTGAACCTGCGACCCGCATTGTCAGCCAGTATTGTCACCGACTAGACTGGCTCCGCTCCAAAATGACCCAAGCGACATTGATATTTTATAAAGTTGAAGCATTCTTGAATAATAGATGGGTGTTGAATATGCATCCGAGACTATGGACCTTGCGTCCTGATTTGGAATAAAAATGAAATGTATACGATGTGTAAAGCGCTGCATGAGGCCATATACTGGATGCATGGTTCTTTAATCAGTCGATTCGTCATACATTGTTAAAGATTTAGTATCGGCGTTAGAAGCATGTTAAAAGAAATACATTACCTAGCTGTCGAATTTTACAACCCATGTTATTGTTATATTTATTGTATTTATTAACTCGCTATCATTTACGGAGAACCCACCGTATTGTCCTAAATTGTTTACAGTAAGAAAGTACCTATCAAGTCTCCAAACACCACACACGAAGCTACAAGCATTATTGGATTTCGTGTAAGAGTTACCACGCCCCAGTAGTAGTTTTTTTTCTTGATTGTCTCCCGCTGGCAAAAGTTTTAAGTGACACTGGCGACACTGCATTTTCTAAATGGTTTATTTAGATTAAGTTACATATTATTATTCGTTTGTCGTCATCGATGTACTATGTGCCCCGACATACAGTTATTTTCGCATGAAAATATATAACTATATACCGAAAACTTGTGCACGATGTTGCATGTTATTTCGAAATGAATATCCTTTCTCTCTTTCTTTCTAGTAGCGCTACCTCTTTTCACGTAAACTAGGCGCGATGGATGTTGACTTGCGGAAAATTCCCCGCGAAACTCACTAACTATAGGGAATTGACCGTGCCCGTAACAGTGACTTCGTCATTTCTCTTACTTTCATATTATCCAGCCCTGATCAGTAAAAGAAACAAGCCTATTGTCATGAAGTAAAGAAAAAGCAATTTCCCTTACTGTACACAGAATACACGGTCTTGTGGATTTAATTATCCGTTCACGTTACTTATATGTGGCTGTGATTCTTTTCATACTCCCGCTTCCATCACAACGTGTGGCATATTGTACGGAGAGCAATTATTTTTGTCTAGCTCTCACAAGAGGGCCTCTCTCTCTATGAAAGTCGTAAGTGTCATTAAGAATGTAGGAAGATATGTCCTTTTAGAGTGACAGTACAGTCGGCCGCAGGCCATTGTGCGCGGTAGGAAGCCGGCTGTACTTAAATTAGAAGCCCCCCGGAGAGACGGGCTTACCAGCTAAGGTTTCTCGTTTAAGCTCCAGGCAACTATAGACGCTATATGAATGCGAATGAAGGTCGCATGCATGCACGTGCCTATTAGATTAGAGAGGATGAAAATGGTTCATAATGACACAAAACGAGTACTATGAACAGTAGATTTTTGACTCACACGTGACTGACTCACCCCGTCTACATTATTTGCGGGTATTTGTGCGTCAAATTCATATCCGTATCGTATTTTATTAGTGCCTAAAGTGTAAAGTATACCTAGTTAAGTGTTTATGTCATACGGATACGGACTCGTGCTAGTTTATAATCTTCTGACGCATTAGGTGACAACTATTTATTTTTATTTTCAACTAGGTGCAATGCTGATAAATTATACATATACACCTTTCCCTTGAATCACTCTATCTACTAATAACAAATCGCATCAAAATAGGAACAGACAGACAGCAGGAAGCGACTTTGTTTTATACTATGTAGTGACGTCGTATGATGTAGGTACCAACAGTAGATGTTTTAGGGGCGGTCGGGCCAACACCTACTGGACCACTGAATCTCGCAGAGGTGGTCGTCAGGTCGAGCAACCCTCTATAGCCGCATGACAACTATTGTCATAATATCGATTGTCATAACACTTTACGCATAAAATTGCTGCCCATAATTTTTTTTTGGCTTAAATTGTACGATGTCATAATTATTCGCTGTCATAATTTCACTACGTCATAATTGGTTCAGCCATACTGTCGTATGTCATACATACATTCATTTAGTCATAATATTGATAATTATAATTATTTTTAGCAATAATTGCAAATGTCATTTACATATCAAGTCATAATATTGATAATTATAATTATTTTTAATTGACCCGACTTGGCTTAGGTTAGGTACGACGACGTGCGAAGCGAGGAGGAGTGTTAGGTTGAATTTACTGTTAAACTATCTACTTAGTAACATTTATGACCGAGCGAGCGAAGCGTCTCCGTTTCATTTTGGCCCAAAATTCTTTCGTATGTCCGGATGTCTGGATGTCCAGATCCAGACGCTCTCCGGCTGTTCAAGTCGAAAATCTCATAAAATTTTGTGAATCGAGCCTACTCAAAAGCTTACTAAAAGCGACTCGACAAAAAAAAACTGTATATTCTTAGTGCCGGTTCAGTGGCCCAATATGTCGGTCTCTCGATAGGTATATGTACATTATATAACTTTTACAATGACGGGGATATTATGAGGGTTGAAAACGTAAAAAAATACATATGTCGGTAATTTTGAAAGACTCTCTACAGCTCACAGAGGCACTATTATTAGTAGGTACCTATATCTATACCTAGTGTCTATACTACCTACACCACACTAATACAATTCAAATTTCTCAGCTCTGAAGATCACAAATGGAAGACATTTGAGAATGACGTATACCTAAAGCTGAAAGATTTAACGACTTCCACTTGCATTTAAAGGTTAAGCTAATTTTAGAGCGAGTTTTCTACGTTGCGTGGCATTGCTCCCATTAGCTTGTTGTGATTACGATTACGATTAATCCAAGATTTCTGGCAACTGCCGGCCTTTCACGCGTTCCTCGAAGCAGAAGGGTTACTCTGAAACTGGAATTACGAGCAATCTGTCACTCTCGGTCTCTTTCTGCCCTTTCTGGGATGTACCTATAGGTAGCTTTCCTTACAGAAAAAACCAGCAATTTTTGATGAATTAAGTGTCAAATCACTCGAGATAAGTATGATATAGATACTTTCTTGGTAAGTATAGCTCTATGTCTTGTCTGGCGAAATTAAATTGCTACCTTTTATCGTTACAAAGTTAAATAAAGTTACTACAAACTTAGAGATCATTTTTGAGTATTATCATTGGGCCTAAAATGTCAACTTGCCGGAGTTATTGCAGCTCGAACAAACCTAAGTCCGAGATATACTGCCATGACAAAGCCGAGATATATCTAAAGTAGTGATATCGCCTCGTTGAATCGGGCCCAGTGTGTCAGCCGGCGGCGGCCATCGCTTCCGACACAACCTTCTCATTGACCGCCAGTCAGCTGTTCGCCGCTGCGGCGCAGGGCGCTAGTGACGAGCCGTGGATATCGATTTGTCGACAGTGTTGCTAGCGAGGAAATTCGTTTACGGGTGAAATTATTTGTGAAATTCGTCTAACGCTCTAGATTTGGAGTCGGAATAGAATACACGGTGATGTTAAATTGTTAATGCCTAACATTTTCATACTAAGCCATAATGGAATGAAAATATGAATATTTTTTTACGGAAAAGCTAAGGAAATTTCGCAATAATAGGACCCTTTGAGTTAGGCACTAATTAAAGTATTTAATGTTACGATTACGTTGCGATTTTTTGTAAACTATTAATATTAATATTCTACCATAATTTAACAGAAGGTAGGTAAGCTATTTACAATTAATGCATGATCATGTAGGAGGCTCAAATATGTTTTTGAAAGGTTCGGGGTCTGAATTGTTTATTTTATCAAATTTAAGAATATACCAACTGATGAGATTATCAGAGGTAACAGAAAAAAGTGCTACAATGTGTCAAGTAAAACTGAAATACTCCTAAAATCCTTTGTTGGCAACCCAGGCTACAGTCGCCGCCCGGGGCAGCCACGTCTGGGCCCGGCGCTACTCGCCGCAGGGGGCGCGGCCGCGGAGCCGGGCGGGGGGAGGGGGTCGCGGGCGCAGGCGCGGCGCGGCGGCGCAGTCTCGCGCCCAGCGCCATCCGTCGCGCACGTCCGCGCCAGCTCGGATCAGCAGTCAGCTGATCGCGCACATGCCGTGATCATCCCGCGCCATGACGGGCTACGCCCGCAGCGAGGCCGAGTTCGCCGCCGACCGCTACAGGCGCGAGGCGCGGCCCGCCTCGCTCGCCCCCAAGGATTACTCGGTGCCTTTACACGTAGACTGCAGTATCGAATACGAGCTTCCCGACTGTGCCAAGCCGCCGCAGGGCGTCAAGATCGAGCCGCTGCTCATGATCCACCCGTCACACTTCCGGAGGCTCGAGAGCTTGCGGCGGGTGCCGTTCGTGAACAACCTGCCGCGAGAGGCCGGCGCGGCGGTGGCCGTGACGGCGAGCGCGGCGGCGCCGGGCAGACGGCTGGCGCGGCCGCCGCGGCGCTGCTGCCGGGCGGCCCCGGCGCCCCCCGTGCCGCCGCCGCAGCCCGCGGCCGCCGCTCGAGCCCGCGCGCTGCCCGAGGAGGCGGCGCAGAGCTGCTACCGCTTCGAGTCGTACGCGCTGGAGGCCGGCATGGGCAAGCTGGGCCGCGCGCGGCTGAAGGCGCACCCCTACCTGCCGGTGGACTGTGATATGGCGCGCGCGCTGCCCGCGGCGCCCTACGAGCGCTTCGACAAGCGCGCGCTGCAGCAGCTGCCCATCTACATGTAGCCGCGCCGCCGGCCCGCGCCGGCCCCTGTGATGTTCCCTTGTAATTAGTCTAGTGATAAGTGAACGAACCGAATACCAAATAGTACCTATGTACGTTGATATTGTTTGACGTTGAGTTATGTGTTGTTGCCGGACGGTCGCGTTCGAGCCTCGGTGCTCGGTGCCCACCGACGAACGTATTTATTCACAATCGCAGTAACTGATGCTTCATAATTAAATTATTGTACCGTCGCTGATTCGTTGCGTAATTCTGTATAAGATATCATATCGATAATTATATGTTCAAAAATTGTATTATAATGAATATGTACCTATAGAGTAAAAAAAATGAAAGTGAGAAAAATATTACGAATAAAACTAGGAATAGTTATGTTTTGGAATAGGTAATGAGTTCTAGAACAGTCCCGAGTGGCACTAGGAACGTATCTCTACTCTCATTTGTAAGCAGTTATGTTTGTTGAAATTATATATAAAGAGTCCTCTGATGAATAGTCTGATTAACAAATATTCGGCATGTAAAAGTCTTTATAAAACGCTTACTTAGCATATCATAGTATTATATTGTGTCATAGTCCAATGCCAAAAATATAACTATCTTTTTACAAAAATCCCTAAAGCATCGTTTTATTTATCCGTGTGCGCGTGTGTCAGTGTGTGGAGTGTCCCTGCCGTGTACCGTGGATTGCCCAAACCCGAACGGAACCCTCTTGGATTGCTGCGGTACCGACGTAAGTATACCAGACTGCTTACAATAAGTCTTGGCACTAACACGAGGTACCTGTGAGTCTCGCCAGATGCCTGCCTGATGACTGTGATCCGTCATCGTCTACTGATCTGAGCGCTTCCTAGTCAAACAAGCCGCCGGCCTACTTTGCCGCCCTTGACTAGCTCATGATATTATTAGACTTAACGAATAGCTAATTACCTACTCTGTTTGCACGCAAAATGTTCTCCAAACCGAGAGTTTAAAGCATAAACGCCTCAGCATTGTAAACCAACTGACTAAAGTTACCTGAAGCCAATATTTGAACTAATTTTGTATAATTTTGAGATATTTTGTTATAACGTAGATATTGTGAATGTGTGGCATTTGCTGAGCGAATGTGCCTCTTACGAACTGTCTTCCAAACAAATTCTTAGTAAAGCGTTGTCGCTCAGCATTCCGGGAAAAGATTTTTCTGATTCTAACATAACATTCCATCCTAACAAAGTTGCCTTACACGCTTGCGTCAGTAAGTGAATTATTTATAGAACAAATGTCGTAAACACGCAGAAGTTTTGTCGAAAACTACCTTTTTATTGTAAAAACTCAAATTGCGTACTTTCTCGTTTTGTTTGGTTTCCAGGCATTTGATAAAGTTTCCGCAACACGGAATCATTTTGTTTTTGTCCAAAAGCTAAGAAACCGCTTTGCCTAACCGAAACTTTTGACCCTTTCCAACCACCACAACGGGTTTAGTTATTTCACCAAGTTTATGAAGTAAATGAACTATTGCCAAAGTGGTCTCAAATGTTGTCTGTAATTCGCAGTCAGTGCGACATCAAACATTAATCTTTAGAGACCAATAAATGTCAAGCTCATCAAATGTAATGTGCAAAACGTCACGCCGCCATAATGGACTCGGCGAGACGCAACCCGCCTGTGCCGGGCCCGTAAATTGTATTAATTAGAATGTTTGTCTATTCACGACTACACTGTTAACGTTCCACATGAGGAGACTATTATGTAGATTAGATTTAATCAATAATGTAATTACATTTATTAAACAGAACAGAAATTGTAATGGTATTTTTTGTGAGCCCACGCAACATAAATCAACGGATAAAGAACGGACGCCGCGGGCGCCGCGTGATCTTCAATTTGGATAAGGAATGATGCGATTATACACTTAACTACCTGTCAGGTTTTTTAACAGATTCCCAAAATCTTTCTCAAAGCACTGTTTGGGCGTCGCCCGAGCGCAAAAAAGAAAGTGGCCGGAGACAAAAGATCCACCTATTTAAGATTTTTCAGCATTTCTAACAGACTTCTTGAAAGCGATTTTAATCCGAGCGGCTATAAGTTTTTGTGTCTCTTTTTGTGCCGGCGGCGTCCGAAATGTTCATCGAACAAAAACGTAACAATTCATTCATGCTATGTTTTATTTCCTTTTGAAAGAACACAATGAATCGTGAATAATGCTTCGAGCGCTGGGAAAGATCCGCGCCGAATCGCACGAGGAATGAGACTTCAAACGAGTCATTGTAATAAAACGTACATTATAATGATTCGTTACAAGCGTCTAGGCAATTAGTCGTGGCGGGGCTAATTATGATGCAGTCAGAGATTTAAGCTGCACGCAGCGATTTAGTGAGAAAAGCGTTCTCGGCCATTACAGGCATTAGTGCTGCACGCACGGCGGGATTACCAGCCGTGTAATAAACACGAAATAAACATCGAAACTAATGGATGATTGCGCCGCCGGCTCTAACGCACGCTCCGACCGAATTAAACTTGTATTTATTTTATCTCCGCAGCCATAATAAAAAAGTTTATTGTTACTTTTTATGGCGTTGATATAACGCCTGCCCAGATTCCCGCATCTCCCCGCCGACTCCAGTAAGTATATTATCATTTTACTACCGGCTTTTTACATTTACCGCGATATTATACCTAAAGGCGGTAATTTGAAGCCAGCGGTGATGAAGGCTTTTCGAATGTCGGCAAATTGCGGCACTAATAACCTGTGGTAAACGTAATCACAAAAATGTGCATAAAATAATGAGTCTGAGATAAAGCGGAGTACAGATATAATAAAAGTGGTCGCAAAATGTAACGACCTACTCAGTCACGCTCTGATAACGCTGCACTACAGTCTACGTCGTTCCGAGCAGCGACTCTGTAATTACTTCCTCGGGGGGAGTAACAGTTAAACTCGCCAATTTGCATCAGTGCGTCGGGACAACTCTCTACCGAAACATAATTTATCGACAGTATTATCTCGTAAAACGAAAACCCAATTTATATACCGCCTGCCACCCGCCGTCATAAAACATAATATTATCGACATCGCCCCCTCCCTAGGCGATCACGAAACTAAGCATCGGCCATTTTAAGTACCGAACTTGAAGCCATCCCGCTCTAGCCGGCTAGAGCCGCGGGAGAAAGCGAGACAGGAAAGGGAGCGGAACTCTTTCATGTTTCGTGCTATTCAGATAAAATTATATAAATAGGCGCATCTCAAGCTATTGTTGATATCGTTTTCTGTCCCTTAGTTACACCCCTGCAAACGCTAGAAGTTTATTTGTATAGATGTGAAGTAAAATGGCGTGTGTTTGGGCGACCTAGTCCGTCAGCTGATTGGCGACGCCGGCGGGGCGCGGGAGGGGGGGCAGGAGGTGTGTCGTGACGCACTCACCAACAGCTGATCGCGAGTGAGACGGCGGCGGTGCCTCTCGCTCGCGCGCAGGAATGTCGTGCACTTGAATTAGTTCGGAACTCGCTGTTATACAATGTTGTTTGATTTGCTGCGGACAGACTCTACTGTAAGGAAAACGGATACTGATGATAATTAATAGCGTTTGTCAGTTACTTACTCCTTACATACAAATGCCTATCAATTCTACAACTCGAAGCGGAGCTAGACAGTGAAATCATTCGAATGCCTAAGTGATTACTGATTAGTGAATTACAACTTTAAGTATTTTATCGCGCTTTAATTTTATTACCTTTCTAATCATCGAAATAGTTAACCAGTCAAGATCGAAATAGTTAAGACAGTCATGAAAAAATGAAGTAACTAAGTGTAAATGAACTTCATAGAAAAAAATGGGAAAATTTTCGTCTTTAACTCTCAACGACATTAATAACAAATTAATTATTTCTATGAAACGGTTAGGCATACTTAAAATAACTGAATCACAACACAACACAAATGAATTGAGTTACGACATTTCTGAACTACCT
This sequence comes from Apotomis capreana, assembly GCA_947623375.1. Classification (NCBI taxonomy): domain Eukaryota; kingdom Metazoa; phylum Arthropoda; class Insecta; order Lepidoptera; family Tortricidae; genus Apotomis; species Apotomis capreana. The sequence goes on from CANQKS010000037.1 coordinate 19,280, forward strand.
AAATGCTTTTACAAATATAAAGCGAAAATTTAATAATTACCTAACCTTCGAGCAGAGCGTCGGAGCGGAGATGCGGGTTCGAGTCCAACTAGAAGCATAATTTTTTTAAATTCATTTATATTAAAAAAAACTCTTGGATGTCTTTAGCCGATTGAATACATTACAACTACGATAAAATTATATATATAAGTAGCACATTTTCTTACAGTCTGTTTGACATAATGATTTATCGAATCACTGACAATTGAAATGTAATATTCCTGAAGGTAGCATGCAGGGATACTGTGCATCAGACAAACGCAGGACCGGGCAGTGGACAGTCCACTTCCACTGGAGAGAGGCCTTTCTCAACAGTGGGTGGATTTGGCACAGAGTACTTTCGTATAAATATACTCAAAGGATTTGGGTTGAAATAATGACGGTACTCGATGTGTCGACGTTGAGTATGAACTAGGCACAGAAAAAACCAATAAGAGTAAATAATCGGAGAATTTAAGAGATTCAATAATGGCAGGGATGGCCGCTCAAGTGGGTAATAAAAAAATACGAATGGTAGTGTCCTAAAAAAATAGCCAGTGAATCCTACTGACATATCAGTCAGCATAACTGCAATAACAGTTAGGGCTACTGACATTTCAGTTAGCCTAACTGCATAAGTGCACACCGTCCCATCAGCCTAATAACAGTAAGGGTTACTGAAATGTCAGTAGGATTCACTGGATATTTTTTTCAGTGTGTTAATTTACCGAAAAAGTGTACTTTACGTTTAGAATGTTGTTTATACCAAGCAACACAATTTGAAATAGGTGCCTTCAGTCTAATAACTAAACTCATAAGTAGTTCAATAATTTTAGTATAATCTAAGTCATTCGCTTCATTCGTAATTCTGAGTACCTAGTTCTATTTGAAGCTGGGTGGATTCCAGCCAGCCGCCGGCTATAATTGCCTACCACTGCGACAGGTATTCAGGCCAGGACTGCAGGAGTACCACCAGGTCAAGGTCGATAGGTCAATGACCGAGCCGTAGCCAATACAATCTCATGAACTAACCTTTAGAGACCCTAATCATACCTACGTAATCGGGGAAATGATTACGAATGAAAAAAAATTAAAATTAAATAATTTTCTAAAATGGGCTTAATTAAAACTAAACTTAATTGATTCCTTTGTGTAACGACAGTTACCCATATATTTAGTATGAGTGATTAATAAAAACCGCATCAAAATCCATTGCGTAGTTTTAAAGATCTAAGCATACATAGGAACAGATAGACAGAGAGACAGCAGGAAGCGACTTTGTTTTATACTATGTAATTATTGCTGTTCGTTTGTCTCGCTAAAACTCGAGAACAGCAGGGCAGATTTAGCTGATTTTGGTTTTGAAATGTTTGTCGTAGTCCAGGGAAGGTTTAAACGGTGAGAAATTAGCAGCTTACCTACTGACACAGACCGCATTCCACGCGGGCAGAGCAGCGGGCACAGCTAGTTTGAAATAAAATTCAGGCAAATAAAATAGACAACCAATATAAAGGTCTCAAGGTCCATGAAATAGCTGGAATCGTTCCCCAGATTTCCAACTATTTGGAAACCCAATGTCTCCACACCGCCGGGTTAAAATAACGTATTCAGAGGAAAATTGCCCTCGTCTTTGGCACGGGGCCAAATGGGGATTAATGACATAATATTAAACGTAATATTTAATGCTAGCCTGTAGCGGACGGGGTTTCCCATTAGCTACATCTGAGCCGGCATACGAACTTGTATTGAAACAGGAAGGATAAAAAAATCCTATCATACCTACTGATCGGCTACAGGTACCGGCATCTTATGGAAATTAATACGTATACCTAATAGATTTCTTATTTTGGCTGTATGGCTTTCCGTACGGTAAGTAAAAAAACTAAAACTTTACAGGGCTTTTTGGGGTTATTATTATTATTAGGTAAAAACCCCGTTTAATAATGTGTTTTTTTTTAATGCTTAGGTATGCAATATGCACATTGCATCATCCTTTCATAATATTCAATAATGTAGTTATATCCTATTCTATTGGCAATGAGAGTATGTGTTGGTAGCTAATTAAGTTTTAAACGCGAAACCCTGTTTATTCGAACCCATTTCACCCTTGACCGTCCTTAATAAAATTAAGCCTTACAACTCATTTATGAAGGATCGCCATGTCATCATCGGATAGGATAAAATTAATAAGAAATACCTTTTATTTTAATTCTAACGCAAAAAAATCTCGGCAACGCCTGATTATCGGCTCCAAAACTGTCACTTCTGATCATGGCCGCTCGTTTTTTTTACTAGACAATTTGAGGGTTATTAATTAAGATTCACAAATGACAGGTGACAGCGACAGGAGTGATTACGGCGAACCGGTCCGGCGCGATCGTAAGCCGATTATATCGAATGAACATTGTAAATAATTGCGTTTTTTATTCCTGAGTCCAGTGGAGCGAGAGAAAGGTTGTTTTTGGATCTGTTTTTAGAGTTCCGTACTCAAATGGTAAAAACGGCACCCTATCACTAAGACTCCACTATCTGTCCGTCTGTATCTCTGTCTGTCATCTGGCTGTATCTCGCGAACCGTGACAGTTGAAATTTTCACAGATGATGTATTTCTGTTGCCGCTATAACAACAAATACAAGACATAGGTAATAAGGTAAATTTTTAATTGCGGTAACTTTGAGCACCTCAGTTGTATCCGGCGCCATACATACCTATACACGGTGCAAACTTAACTTAACCCGGCCAGTTACGATGGAATAACTCTTCGTACGGAACCCTCGGTGCGCGAGTCACACTCGCACTTGGCCGATTTTTTTTCTAAAAATCTGAAACTTGAATAGAAATGTCTGTTGCCATGCCAGGGCGACCATTATAAATAGTTTATAGTTTAGGGCCCTGAGTAAACAGCTATCGGAAGTTTAGATTGTTTATGCAACTTTGTAGGTACCAGCGCTGGCTTCAAACAACTAATGTGTTTGGTTTATCATTTGACTGAGACATGTCTGTTGATCATTTACTCACGGAGGCTTCAATTTACTTCTGTATTGAACACACGTTCGTAAACATACCTATTTATCGTAAACATCGTTTTATATTATTATTAGAACGAGAGCGTGTTCCGCTTGTACCTACGCAATAATAAGTAGATATCCTACCCTAGCTCTACTGTACTCGCGAAGTTGACCGAGGGAGGTATTATGGGTTTCCGCAGCGCCCCAAGTATGGGATTTCCTGAATAATGCTTACTGTCGGATGATAATGTCAAAAAAAAAGGTTTTGACATTACTATCCGAGAGTAAGTGTTATTCTTGGAATAAAACTTTGATATAAAAACTTAGTGATATAAAAACTCAAGTGTTCGCTTGTAGAGGAAAATTCGGATCCGGGACGATCAAAAATACGAATATGAACGTGTATACGTGTGTGAACTGTTGTTTACCTCTATTGAATGCTACCTATAATCTGAATTTGTTTGTATTTATTTCCTGATGAGGTGTGCAATAAAGAATATTCTATTCTATACAGTAAATAAAATAAATGTATTTCAACGCCAGAGAACCACCATCACTAGGAGGCGACGCAGCAGTTATATTTAATAAGAAAAAGAATGCGAGAAAAGTGAGGTCAGTGGGACATTAACGAACACATTAAAATGTCTTAAAGGCGACATTATCAAACGGTAATTAGGAACATGCAAATTAATGACTTCTCGCTAAGTGACGCGGACGCACCAAATACCACTACACTACCTAAGCGTGATAAGGTAAGGTACCGTGTATACAGTGAAATAACAGAAATATGCTATGAAGTAGTATAATCACTTGGCATTTGATTGTTTTTTTAACGATAAGAATGTCTCCACGAAATCCAGCCGGCCGCTTCTGACTCACGGTTCGAATAATCCTGTGCTTAACATTCTTTGAAGGTTTTGTCAAAATGCACATCAGCAGACAAATAAAATACTTCTAGGAAGCTACGTGGTCTACGTTGGACTGTTTTGTAAGTAGTAGCAAAAAGTTACTTAAATAGATTAGGTAACTTTGTTTCATCGTTTTTGATAATAAACAAAAACTAATACAAACTGAAAGACTACGGATGGATTGACGGATTCATAGGTAGGTACTTCTGCTGTCTTATATGAGTAAAACATAACTAAGCCCTATGAAACAGAGTTATTGGAGTATGGAATTTGTAGATATAGGACGACAGACTTTATACTCGTAAATACGATCCTATGATTATAAACGATATTACTTAGATACGTATTAGTGCAAAAAAGAGTAATCTCATGCGAGTAAGGTGTCTGTGAACGCTTAAATTATCAGACCAACCAATGGCATATTTTTTTACCTGATCATTATTTTTAATTACATTCAAGAAGTGACAGCTCTAAACAGAGAATTACTTACTTTTATTGAAAACCTGAATTTAATCGCATGCTTTTCACTTTCGACTATTAATGACGTTTAAGTACCTAACTATCATTAGAGTCAAATGTAAAAATCTCTTAGAAATCATAGATTATAATTTGCTATTGTCTGTCTTTATTTTGACACGTTTATCTTATTATTTTTTATAAAATCCACAACGTTAAATAGGTAAGCTTGGTGTATTAGTAGCTTTCTTGTCGTTGGATTCATTAACTGGGTGTTTGGTTCAGAAAAAAAGAGTACTAAAGTAAATTCAGCAATGTTAGGATTGTAATAGTAACTGCTTAAGTAAGACCTACTTAATCCCCAGTATCCCTCAATTCTTTATAATAAATACATTCCTTATTTATTCTTTATAAGAAACTTTCAGATCTTTATCAGATCAATTCTTTATAAGAAATTCAGAAGTGTTTGGTAAAAATAACCATTTACTATAAAGTCTTGTTTACTTGACTCTTAAAACTGATCTCACCAGTTTTGGTCGATAGAAGATATACGAGATAAGTTTAGGTATGACAAAAATGTAATGTTTGTGACCAGCTTTTATAGCCGACTGTATTTCCCTTTGAACATCCGCCACCTATTCACCGATACGATTCTAAAGAGCAAAAGTTAGTAAAATTGTATCGTTTTATTACAGCGTTTCTATTACCACCTTTCGGCTCCATCATCAGACCAGGTTCATGGTGTCAAATTATTCTATTGCCATCAGTTACATAGGTACCTACACCACAGCTCAACCGGTCACCGTTAACGGGAAGTGATTCAAAATTCAAAGGTTACTTGATTTATAGTAACCCAAATGTTAGCTGCTAGTTAAATAAATCGGAGGACTGACAAACTGAGGGCTACTAGTTACCAAAATAAGTTAGGTAAAATTAGCATAATTTTGGTTACTACTAAGCACAATTTGGCTTTTCTCAAGTATTGGTTACTACTAAGCACAATTTGGCTTTTCTCAAGTATTGGTTACCTACTACTAAGCACAATTTGGCTTTTCTCAAGTATTGGTTACTACTAAGCACAATTTGGCTTTTCTCAAGTATTGGTTACTACTAAGCACAATTTGGCTTTTCTCAAGTATTGGTTATTACTAAGCACAATTTGGCTTTTGTCAAGTATTGGCTACTACTAAGCACAATTTGGCTTTTCTCAAGTAGTTGAGCAAATTGTTTTTCAGTGCAGACACAGGGACAGGTGAAAGTAAATAAAAGCTTGTAATAAGTGAATTACTTATTTATTATTTTATTATTGCATGTTGCATGAACATCTGAGAATCAAATGAATTAGCTAGTGTCTGAACCTGCTAGACACTGTTCTATTCTGTTACTGAACATGCGGAAATAATTAATAAGTTATTTCACTTATTCTTACACAATTTTCCAAAGGCTAGTGTAAGTTTACTTTAACGCAAAAAACGTCTCGGACGCGTTGTGACACTTGTAACAATGGTATTTAAACGGAAACGTAGTGTACAGTACACTTTAGGTTCAGATAAAAACAAAGCAATATATGCCAATTAAATAAAATTGATGATGATGTGGGCTGTGCATACGGCATACCTCTGACGTTATTAGGTACACCAACCTCCCAATTTAGAGAGGAAGGCAAGGGACCGTACAGCGACAGCATAAACCGACGTCTGTGAAAGGCAAATTGGAATTTAACCGAAAAAGTCCACTTGTTTTTTTACACTCATCCAATTCACTTTACGTCCGAATCGTTTAAAATTGAGTGGTATCCGTTTTTATATGTAGTCTGCTGTTGCAAAAAGCTTTAGTCGAAATTCGGCGAACTATTGCCGTTTGAAGTGTTTTTGTTCGCTTTCTACATATCTGTCAGCCGTATTTGTACCTGCACTTATTGATCGAGTACGCGTATGCTGTATGCGGGTACTAGTCGCATAGATTCATCAGTGTGCGTTTTTCTTTGTCGATATCGCATGAATAGCCAATAGATAAGTAAATTCGATTGCTTTTTAGATTCTTTCTACTAGCAACTACTTACTTGTTTTTAATCTTTCAGTGGGTCCTCTAATCTATTATAATAATTCTAAAATTATATTGATAAAGCGACAGCCGCACAGCTGTACTACAGTTGGTAAACATTTCGTTGTCCGCTCATTACGCAGAAACATGTATGGATTTTAACTACAGGTATCTACAGAGATAGCTGGACAACCGAAAATGGTTATAGGACAGTTTTTCTTACACGACTATGGTAAATTAATAAAAATAACGCGGACGAAGTTACCATATTATATCACCGTTAAATCAGTAACATGTCATATTGAAAATTAAGGTTTTGCATGTTATGATGGGCCGTTCCTGACAAATAACTCTTCGACTGTTTACTGTAACATATAGTACTGTCTCACGAAAGTTTTAATAGGAATAGAAAAGTAATTAAGCCAATAAGTGTTTATGATTCTGAACTAAAAAAACTATAATTAGTTTTTTTTCGTGCCCATTCCCTGAACTGGCAAATCCCCAGATATTTTGGTAACAGTTCAAACAGCGTTAGTTACATTAAAGAACCCGGTAATTAAGACCCGTGTACACACGCGTCACATGCCGGAATTCGCTAATGAACGAGCGGCCAGACAACAGTGTTGCGGCGGCATACAGGGTGGTAATTAAGTCATGACACAAAAAACGATTCTTTGTGTCCATTCGCTGAACGTCCCACTAGCTCGTCTGTTGATATTTCGGTAACAGTTTGAACATAACTAGTTTGATTAAGGAACCCGTAATTAAGACCACGTACTGTACACATGTCACGACACATGCCAGAATTCGTGATAACAGTATTGCAGCAGCATACAGAGTGGCATTTAAGTTGGGAAACAAGAACCTAGTTCACGATAAAAAAATAATCTAATCGCGTGTAAATAGTATTTAGCGGTTAAGATCAAATGCGGAACAAAACTCGAACGACCAGGTGTTATTGGGTGATTATTTGAGCGTTGTAACCGCCTCATTAATATGTCCGCAATATCGACAACCTCCGTATGAACCGAGGCGCCATTTTTGGTTGTCGTGTAGAAGTAGCAGATTTTTTCAATTCTTATCAAATTGTTGTGCGACCACATGAGACGGTTAAAATACTCAAATTATCACTCCATTACTCGAATATCTAGTCGTCCTAAGACCATGAGCGTGAGTGTGAGGGTCTACTCAACCTTTTCCAACCTAATTTTAAAATGACCAACACACTAAGAACATTCATTATGTTGTAATATTTGTTTTGTGTATCGTTTTTGTATAAACAAGTGTAAGAAAGAAGAAAAATGGTTTACTTCAGACCTGCTCAGTTGTATAAATATAAAAAAATAATACTTTCCGGTGGGTTCAGCCGCATACTTATTCATTGCGAACAGCGTATAATTCTGTATACAAGGTGGTAAAGCAAAAAATCGCCGTTAGATACTACTTTGTTGCATCTACCACACTTCCGTCTTACGCATTATATTCGTAAGTAAAACAGGTAGTTAAGGAAAGTGTGTGCAACTGGGATAGGTTTGTACTTCCTTTGTACCTACAGCTAACTAGGTATAAGTACCTAATCGATAGCTAGTTAGATTAGAACATAATACCTAATTAAGAAGCGTGTACATAACACGCATGTCAGAGGGATGCTAATGAACGTGTAGCCAGTGGGCGGACAATAATAGTATGGCGGCAGCTTTTGTACAGGCAGTACAGGGAAGACTTTCATTCATGAAACAAAAGAAACTACTTTACCAACCACATGGTCAACGTAAGTTTATCGAGCGAGAACCATGCAAAAGGTGTAAAAAGTATCCTATGTTATTATATCTAAAAAAAGTACCTAAGTACTACATTGTTGCGTTAAAAGCACTTCAGCGTTTATGGTAAGAAAAGAAGGCAAACGTTCCAGCATTAGTTGGCATCTTCGATATTGTATTTGAGTTACGTAACACATTTGTAATCAACTAAAGGAATGAGGACAACCAAATCAAACCAAGTCCAATTCATAAAAGCAATCAACAATATTTTGACAACAATTATGTAGAAGCCGCGAATTCTAATACAACCCAAAATGGCGACGCAGTTCATACGCAGTTCATCAATATTGCAGACATCAGTGATAGTGATCAGACGATCAAACAATCAACAATGTATTGTATGGGATACTGCTTAAGTTTTGAATAAATATTTTGGCAAGTAATTGAAAGGCTAGTTAGGTTGTTTGGTTGGAAGTTAGTAAATCGGTAATTGTAATTAAGAAGCGTGTTCCCACACAGGCCGTTAATGAACGTGTACCGGTGGGCGGTCCGTCTCCGCTGGGATTTCGTGTGCAGCTGCTTAGGGGTCGTCCACAAATTACGTAACGCAAAATTCTTACTTTTTTTACCCCCCCCTCCCCTCATGTAACAGGTGCGTCACGCTTAGCAGGGGACCCCCCCCTCAATACCGTTACGTAACAAGTGCTTTGTAAAAATCTTTAGGGTTAATATTCAGAAAAGAAAGATAGGTGGTAGTACCTATACATACTTTTTAATTAAGAATCTGCATTTTTTAATATAACATTAAAGTGTGGTTTCAAGGAATCAAGAAATTTAATCATCTATGAACGGGTTTCGGTTCCATTTCTTAATACATTCTATCAAGGGTAAATCGGAATCAGAATCGCCCTCACAATCGGTATCGGCTTCTGCGGCGATCACATCTTCTGTGGTTCTCTCTACGTCTTCTTACTGCCACCCACTCCACCGTATCAGATGCCACCTGGCACAATAGCTCTTCCTGACGACGCGTGATAACTCGCCTAACGGAGACTCTATTTGCAGGAGTTGATTTTGAGTGAATAATTCTCGGTGATTTGCAGCTGCTTTTTTAGAGCATGAATATAAGCCACAAATTTTGCAGGTTCTGTTATGCAGCTGATCACTTATTGATGGACAGAAGAAATCATATGGCATCACAGTGAATCCAACATGATTTGGCTTTTCTGATGCTGCTAATCTCAGCAGAAGCGGAACAAACTTATCATTCCCATGCCCTGTGGGTTGTGGCGCTGACTGTTTAGTAATCTGTGTCTCCGTCATTGTCGCGTCGCGCGCTCATTCAACAATGTTGCCAGTATTTTCTCAGTACCCGCAAATTAGGGCTGTGAAAAACATTTTTTTTTTTAATGTATGTAATTATAAAATCGTGCGTGACGTAACGCAAACCTTGACACCCCCCTCCCCCAATGTAACAGGACCGTAACGCTTGGCCGGATCCCCCCCTCCCTCCAATTTGCGTTACGTAATTTGTGGACGACCCCTTATACAGGGTGGAAAATAAGTCCTGAACTAAAATAATTTGTTTGTGATTTTTAACGTACACTTTGCAAATCATGAACTTGATCACAGTTTTTCTACGTCTACCTAAAAACACGTAGGCGATTATGTAACGAGTATTGCAGAGGTACTCGAATGTGCACATAAGTACTTACACATGAACTTATCAGCACTCTTGTTTACTTTGTCGGATGGAGAGCTACCGATGCCGTAAGTGTTCTTGGTTGTCGATGACAACGATGGAGTATGTTTATCTTTCTGTGGGTGTGACTGAAAATTTTCTTTTTAAACGATATCAAAAAAATAAGGACTGATTTTTTTGTTAATTCATTATGTATGCGCGTCTTTTTGAAACACTTAGTAAACAATAAACACGCGTAGCTGCAGATTTTTATCCATAAAAAACGGTTTTGGTACCTATAAGATATAAGGGTACCTACTGCTTATACAAAAAACAAAAGGTAGGTACATAGTTATATCTGTTTTTAAAATATTTGATGTCAGTGACAAAATTCGACGAACAAAAACCAGAAAACATCTCCGTGTTAATTACCATCAAGTTTCCAAGACCAGTAAAACCATAAAAAGTGGCGTATATATGAAACCTTCATAATTATCTACTTCCCAACCCAAATCTTATCGTTCGCTCGAAAGCGTTTCTCGAGTCTATTAAGAGTGGTACAAAAAGCCTCTTTCAGTATAAAAAACCGTCTACCTGTTAAAATTGAGAGCCTTTGAGGCGCCGCGCAATTACTGGCCTTTGGAGGAACACACTGACAGGCTGCAGAATACCGCTAATACGACTTGAATCGTCATTCATCACGTTGAAAGGTACGGGAATGATCGTGTACTTTGTAAAGAACTAGCGTCAAAGCCCCGGGCTGCGGGTTTTTATTTTTCAACGAGGGAAAAAAGTAAGGTACTGGTTGTATATGTTATTTGTTAACCAGTCTTATCTATACACTGTTAAAAATTATGTGATTTTACACACAAAAAAATTACAGAAACCTGTATAATTCCCTCAAAACCTGGGAAAAGTACCAAAATTTTGGTTTTTTTCCATAATTTTTGGTAATTTTAAATATCTTCGTTAAATTCAACGATTTTGATGTCTTTTTACAAAAAAAATATGTAATAATTAATAATATGTGTACGTTTACATAAAATCTGTAAAATTACATAGAGCGTCTGGGACAAATACATTTCAATATGTATTTATAACGCTTAAAACTGTAATTTTACATACATAAGTCGTCATTCTACACATCTTCAGAAAAAACCCATTTTTATGTGAAATTACATAAGTTTTTTGTAATGATCATAATAATTTTAGTAGGATTACGTAGAATATTAAGTAAATTTTCAGTTTTTTCTTTATTTTTCAATATATCGTGTAATTTTCAATTTAATTCTGTGTTTTTTCATAAACAATATGTAATAATCATAAAAAATTTGTATATGTACATAAACTCTGTATAATTATATGGAATGTTTGGGAAAAATACGTTTCAATATGTATTTATAACGCTTTTATTACATATGGAACTCGTCATTTTACATAGTTTTGTAATTATCCCAAATGTATCAGTAAGATTTCATAAATATTCTGTAATTATACAGGTTTTTCTTTATTTCACAAAATATCGTGTAATTTTCAATTATTGTGTGTGTTTTTACATAAAAGTCATGTAAAAAATCACTAAAAACTTGGACGTTTACATAAAATCTGTATAATTACATTGAATGTGTAGGCAAAGTACATTTAGACATGTATTTACAACGATTGAAACGGCTATCTTACATACGAAACTTGTTAATTTACATATCTTTCTGAAAAACACAATTTTTTGCAAATTTCCTGTACCTTTTTGGAATTTTCCCTAAAGTATCTGTAAGTTCTCATAAATATTCCGTAATTATACAGGTTTTTCTTTATTTCACAAAATATCGTGGAATTTTCAATTATAGTGTGTGTTTTTACATAAAAGGCATGTCAGAATCACTAAAAACTTGGACATTTACATAAAATCTGTATAATTACATTGAATATATGGGAAAAGTACATTTAGATATGTATTTACAACGATTGAAACGGCTATTATTACATACAATACTTGTTATTTTACATTTCTTTCTGAAAAACACAGTTTTTTGTATATTTCCTGAACCTTTTTGGAATATTCACAAAAGTGTGTGTAAGATTACAAAAGATACTATGTCATTGTACAGTTTGTACTTTATTTTTCAAAGTATCGTGTAATTTTCAATTTTAGTGTGTGTTTTTGCCTAAAAAAATATGTAATAATCACCTAAACATGGACGTTTACATAAAACCTGCATAATTACATAAAATGTCTGGAACATTTAAATAAATAAATAAATAGATTAATATCTTGTGACTATTTACACCAATTGGCCTATAAAGTCCCAACCTAAGTAAATCTTGTACTAATATGAATACAATCGCCGTCAATAATTTTACAAGAGAGATTGAATGGCATTTATATACAGTTCAACAAGGTGTTCACAAATATCTGAACGATATAGTCGTATATAGCCTGGTGACAACCAAAACTCACTAAAATTTCTGTCACTACTCTTCAAAACCTCGTATCTAGTAAGTAGATTGACACTTAGATACGAGCTTTATATAAGTAGGTATTTGTTACTTATAGTGTTTTGGTTGTCAACAGACGGTATATCCATGAAATAGGTATAGGTAGCTACCGTTCCTAAATTACTATTCTTATTTTTATTACATTATGGCTCATTTTGGAAAAAATCTACGTGCGCGTAAAATTAAGAAAAAATATTTTTAGGTTTCCGTACCTCAAAAGTAAAAAAACCGGTCAAGTGCGAGTCGGACTCGCGCACCGAGGGTTCCGTACAAACACTTTCCATCCTTAAGTGGTTAAGTTAAGTTTGCACCTGGTATGTATAGCGCTCCATACAAATGAGGTGCAAAGTTAACGCAACCAATCCCTTTGTTGTATGTGAGCCCCCTTTAATATTTATTTTATTTTATTTTTAGTATTTGTTGTTATAGCGGCAACAGAAATACATTATCTGTGAAAATTTCAACTGTCTAGCTAGCACCGTTCTTGAGATACAGCCTGGTGACAGACGGACGGACGGACGGACAGCGAAGTCTCAGTAATAGGGTCCCGTTTTTACCCTTTGGGTACGGAACCCTAACAACGGAAAATGTAAAATGTATAATGCCCTCGTGGCAAAATAAAGTTCATTATTTCATTTAGTTATTAAGTCCATGCCTGAATACTGCATTTGATGACAAAACAAACCACTTTTGAGTCAAAAAACCAAGCAACAGTCGCGACATTAATATTGCTTTAAAACTGTGTGCGTCAGAATGATTGGTTGACTGTTGAATTCCGCATTGATTGCTTACGTAAAAATTGCTACCTATTTGCTAGTATTTGCTACCATTTACCAAATAATTGCTACCTCAGTATAATAAAACATATCACATATTTTTTTTGACCAGTCATTCTGACGTCAGGATGTTTGGACAAAGTTCATATTTTGCGAAGGACGCACAATTTTCATGTTATTTACTAACCAAAATTTGCTACCTAATTGCTACCTACATTTAGCTTAAAATCAACTCTGCAGCGTTACAGATCAAAAAGTTTCGCGTATAATTATTTTTTGGACTACTTACAACATGAACGCCTGTGCGTATCAGCAGAGCAATCCAAATCTGTGGTGTATTTATGTTTGTGTCAGGCGCTAAGTAGTCAAAAAATAATTATACACGAAACTTTTATTATACATGAAATGTTTTTGGAAGGATCTCATTTATAAAACACGAGGGCATACGTTCACTACGAGAGATAAAAACCGATTAAAACAGTGGCTTGTAGCTATTCGCAGAGATAAATTTACTCCGACGAAAAATAGCCTCGTTTGTAAAAGCCGGATTCAGTACTGGAAAAACGTAAGAATATTTTCAATATTAATGATAATTTTAGTTAATCACTGATTATCTCAGTTCTCGACCAAACTTCAATGATGAATTGCAAACATTTTTAGTTTGTGCCTTATCAAAAAATACTAAACTATAACATTTATATTTATCTATAATTATTATTTCAGCCAGACCAGTGTTAAAAAAAAATGCAGTGCCAAGTCAATTCCCATGGAATGTACAAAGTTCTAGTAGGGATAGGAATGTACAAAGCCAATAACACCTGGTGGCAGAAAAAGTATCGAAAACCCTCATTGTCAGCTATTTTTAACCGACTTCATTGTGTATAACAAACAATAGGGAAGATGCAGATATAGTATATATCAATATTTTGTGGCTACAATGTAAAAATGACGCGAAAGAAAGGCCATTGCTACATTTTTATTTTAGTTATTATCGATTTTTAACAATAATTATGAATTAAAGTAACGTGAAACGGAACGTTTTTTTCATACACCAATCAACGTGTTTATCTCTGCATGTCAACCTGACGTTGACGTCTACTTATTTAATTCACGGCATAGTTGAGATTATAAATGTAATGTATTGCACATTTCGAATAAAAATGGAACTTGGGTTCATAAAAGCAGACTCCAGGAATCTGCCGGAAGTTAGTGTTGACATGGTCATACATTTTCTTGATGAGTGCAGTTTTCAAGTGTTGAAATGAAAGGGACTAAGTTATTGCGGTGGAAAACGCAATCGATTACGTACAAATAAAAATAAATGGAGAACTGTGTATTATAAAAAGTCGAGTTACTCCGGAGCACAAAATAAAAAAAAGTTATCGCGTGACAGCCATTGTAAACGAAATGCAAGGTTTGGTTCAGTCCTGCCAGTGTGAAGATACGGGTCACATTCCGGTCACTGATAGTTTCTCTCAAGTAATCAGTTCTATATACTTATAGACTTACTTTTACTGTTTTTATTTAGTGAAATAATGCAATCTATATTATATACCTACTACATACTTACTAATGTAATACATTTTATAAAAATTTTAGGTGGATATTTTAAATGAATTTCTGAATGCTGTAAAGGAAAAAGATTGTGTAGCAAGTATTGTACTCTACTTTCAAGAAAAACAAAGCAATATAAGCATTCATAATCTGTGTTCAAGCTTGGTTGGAAAGTTGGACTCACCACAACAATTTCTTGAAATATTGTCAAAGGAAAATGACGGCTGACAAAATGTAGATGTAGAAACCAGATAACTATGAGTATTGTTTTCATGTTCCACAGACAAAACCTGGTGGTGGGCGCGGTGGTGCTGCCCAAGGAGCGCCCGCTGCGTCTCGGACGCTACATTCACCACCATCTCCTCTTGCGGGCCCGTCGAAGGGTCAGTATCCTTGCTTTGTCGGCATACACACCAGTGTTGGCAGCATCGCTAGAAGTACTCATTATATGAGTAAAATTGAGACAATAAACAAATGTTTCTTTTTACAGCATTTTGGATGAAGGCGTTTACAAGTTCTACAGCATTCCAGCCACCACCACCTACCACCTCGCACTCGGGTCACTCGGATCTGCTGCGGAAGAAGCACTTCAACTGGACGGCCGAGCTCATCGAGGGTTACGCCAACGACAGCGTGCTCGGCGACAAGAAGATGACCGCCGCCGTGTTCCAAAAACTTCAACAAGACGTACTCGGGCCTGGTGGAGCTGATCTCGTCGGTGCGCACGCTGTGCCCGCTGGTGAGCCTGGCGCGGCTGCGGCTACTACTACGTGTGGTAGGGGCACCTGCCGGGGCCCGCGACCGGGCTGATCGCCGTCGGCCAGGGTGAGAGTCAGAATGGCGGGTGTACCATCACGGATTTGTAAAACAATTATACCAAAAAAATGTACTCAAAATGTACTATTTTGTACCTACTTTAAAAAAAATTGTACCTCTCAGTAACATTTCTCAATAATCAAGGGCTTCATGGTAAACTGCGATACACCCGCCATCCTGACAGTCAGAATGGCGGGTGTACCTAAACATTGTAATAACTTTTTGTACGGAGAGATACAATTTTTTTTAAAGTAGGTACATAATAGTACATTTTGAGTACATTTTTTTGGTATAATTGTTTTACAAATCCGTGATGGTACACCCGCCATTCTGCCTCTCACCGGCCAAGATCTGCTGCCGCTGCACGGGCTGCCGGCCTGGGACCTGCTCATCCGCGAGGACATCGTGCCGCGGTACGCTCACATGGACTAATTGGACGACGTTTGTTGCGTCACGTACGGTTTGGCCGGTGAGACGTCTTCGCCGCTTCTGATACTCGATTATTTTCTTATTGTTTTTATTGCACGCATGAACATGTGCACGTATTTAGGTATAGACTTGTAAAAATGTTGATTTGTTTTCTTTTACTTTTCGTGAGGAACTATATTATCCATAGTACTGATAGATACCGGATTCAAATCAGATTTACCATTAGATAGCAGCATAGATATACCATTTGATAGATGTACCATTTGATAGCAGCATTGTGTCTGTGCTGTATTAAAAGATATTTATAATATTTAACCATGCTTTTAATTTTTCCAAGATATTTTTATAAACATTCATACTATACATCTGAAAGTAACTTTGTCCGTCGGTCGCCTATTCACCCTTAAAATAATGAACCGATTCAGATGCTGACGACATGGTACTGTTGAGCCCATCGGTCGGTGGTATAAGAATACTTCTCGAGAAGTGTGAGTCATATGCCCGTAAGCACAATTTGCAATACAATGTAAAGAAAAGCCAGTTTATGATTTTCAAGGCGGGTACCAAGTGTCCATCTCATGTCCCACCCATTCGATTGAATGGCGAACAGCTCAAGAGGGTAAATTCATTTAAATATCTGGGTCACTTGGTCACCGATGACTTGAGAGACGATTCTGACATTGAGCGGGAACGCAGGGCGTTGGCCATTATGGCCAATATGATTGCTCGCAGGTTCAGCAGGTGTACAGCGCAGGTTAAAATAACATTATTTCGTGCGTATTGTACTTCTCTGTACACCTGTAGCCTATGGACGAGGTACACGCAGCGTGCCATGAACACTATGCGTGTACAGTACAACGACGCGTTCCGGGTGCTGTTGCGGCTGCCGAGGTACTGCAGTGCGTCGGGCATGTTCGCAGACGCGCATGTGGACGGTTTCCACGCGACGCTGCGCAAGCGCTGCGCCGCGACGCTCCGCAGAGTGCGCGACAGCCGCCACAGTCTCCTGACTGTCGTGGCGGAGAGATGGGACAGTGCCCTAATCAGGCACTGGACCTCTCAACACATTAGTTTAGGCACTAACATAGTTATTTAAGTTATTTTTGTAATACTAACAATATATGGATTAATTTGTCTGAAATAAATGCTTTTTATTTTTATTTTATTTTTTTTATTTTTTTTAGAGCCACCTGTACACACTTGTCATACACACAGCATACATTTATATTCTGAGAGTGAAGTGTGTCTTGGATATCTGAATCTTCAGAGTTGGATCTGAAATGTAAGAAAAGAACATTTCTTAATTAGAGAGCATGATATCCATACTATAATAAAAGGGAAGATTATAAGTAGGTACACAGACTAAAGGTATCTTTAGTCTGTGTGTCTGTACCCACAACATGAGTGAAATTTTTTCCTGTTTGAAAGCAATGAGTTAATAGTGCAGATTTTGTTAAATTAATAAGTAACATCATTATTACATAAATACCCCAACAGAATATGAAAAATCTAGTATCAGTCATTATACAAAAAGGCTGAAAATGCAAACCCAGCATATATCACTATTATCTCAATGGAAAAGTATTTATTTATTGCACAAAATACAAAAGTAAAAGTACAAATTTTAGACTTTAATACCAAAAGGCATTCTCTATCAGTAACCATACGACTAACTAAACAGACACATTTGTATTGTGCCTTAATTCTGTAATCTGTTACCTACATAAAACCAATTATTATTATGCATATTAATTAATACTTTATATACCTACATAAACCTATTCATGAATACTTATACACAATTTTGGTATCATTGTAGACACTTGGCGAGTGTTATTGTAGACACTTAAAATGTCGCCTGATTCATAGTCATTAATAGACAAATAAGTACTTAGGTATTCCTGAAAATAAATACTTACCGTCCAGTTAAACAAGATGACTGTGTTAATTACTACCCAAAGAATTGTGAAATAATAGATCGAAACAAAGGCATACCTGATGCATTTTCAATACTTACAAGAATTTCACGTCTGTTCCTTTTGAGTATTGCTGATGTAGGCTTTATTGGCATCATTCTATTTTGGCACTCAAAAATATGTGGTACCACATTTTTTTAGATAAAGATTTTCAACATCTTTCTCCAGCTGTAAAATATAAAGAAATATTGTATGTGTCACAAAGAAGATTCATTAGTAAATTAGGTACTTAGCTAAATTAATTTTAATCAGAGCGTACTACCACAAGCAAAACATGTACTTAAGCAATAATATTTGCACTTACATCGGTGATCTTCACAGCATCGACTGACAGTCTTTGGAGAATAAGTGTCTGTCCTCTTCGCAGCTTGGAACTACTTTTTTCTCCATTATAATCATAAATCAGATAAGAATATTTTATTTGGAAACCGCTGAAGTTGAACTGAACACACAACACGGCTCTTTATATCCGAACTTTGGACCCATCGTTGTGATTTCCTGATGTTGACGGATAGTCCATTTTTTATAGTTCATTTGACCCTAACCTATTTATTCAAGAAAGCCGGAATTTATTAATTTTAGCAACTACGATCAAATTTTTCATTGTTCATTGACAAACAAAGATGACGTGACGTCGTCGCAAGTTTAGGTGCGTTTTGGCGCGAAGCTGTCAACTGTCAGTTTGAAACCCCCACTATTTCATTAATCATTATAAATGATAGTAATTTAATTGTATAATAAATATACTCGAGGTCTATTCTAGATTATCATCTAGATTCTAGATGATATTCTTTCAAATTATATCAAAAAAAAAAATGGCGGCAAACTTGACTGCGCACAGGGAGCTTGTATGTAAGATTGTGCAATGGTCCCATGATAACGGTATTATGTTAAACGCGGAGAAAACCAACCTACTTGTAATACACTCGCCATATCTGAAAAGGGAACAATTTAAACGCTCACCAAAATGGCTTTTATACCCCAAAACTAAATTCCAAATAAAATGAATTGCCTCCATTTAAGGCGACTCCTAATCCCAACGTCCTTGAGGATCTGGGCGGAGCCTAACGTTATTCCCCCCGCCGACCGTGCGCCCCCGGAACATTACTTCGTTCATAATCTCGTTGAGTGGCGTCCAAGCAGCTTCATACACTCGCATAGTCCGAGCGAGAGTTGAAGATCAACAAACCATATAATATTTAAAGGCATTGAAAAATCTCGAAGTAAAATAAATCATTTAAACAATGATATAATTATTGCGGATTACTAAATATCTATTTACCCACTACAGTAGAATATTAAAAATAAAATGCGTTAAAGCTATTTTCCAAAAAAATAAGTGAAATTGGCCATTTGGAAGTCTCGCATCGAAAAATACTTTTTAGTTTCTTTTGTATGTGTAGGTACCTACCAAAAATAGTTAAAATGCCGACAAGATTCTTGATTATACGTGTAAAATCATGCAGAAATAAAAAATATCGTTTTTTAATAAATAAATCATATCGTGACCCAGCGGATGAACCGATATTTTAACATAGTAGTGGAGGCACAGCTTTATCCCCCGGGTCATGCTGCTCTAATGAAAAGATAAACTATAAATAATAGAGCGACAAACTCAACTTTACCGTTGGAAAACGGATTTACGTCCTTTACCTACTTATAAACAGTGATAGTTTTTTATGACTACATTAGTAATGTTCTCAGATTTTCCCCTATACTTGTTGATATTGACGATATTTTACTAGATGACATTTTTGGGGATATTGAGTCATACACACTGTTGGGATCGGCAGATTTTCCTGCATCGAATGGGTTGGGTCTCGTATACATCTGTCTGACGACTTTTGTGTCGCTTATCCCGTCGGTGATTTAGAGAATCTCTACTTTTTTTTCTACTAAACGACTTGATTTTTGAGTTTTTTTTAGCAAAATGGAGATAACATAAAAAGTTTTTTGCATAATAATGAACCTTAGAGCTTTTTTACTTATTTGTCAAAACAGATCAAACAACTTGGATAATTTTTCTTTATTGCAACTAACCTTGCACTTGTTGGTTAACTGTTTTTACCTGAATTACCGTAAAATATATTTTAATGTCGTTTGAGGCATTTTACCTATGTCTTTATGATAAAATTAACATAAAGGTAAATTATGAAAGAAAAATTGAATGTGATCCACTGCAATGTAAGCAGGACTCGAACCTGCGACCCTAAGTTTCCGGCGTAGTGCTCTACCAACTGAGCTATCATCATCATTACTATCTATATTATCATATCGTTACGTCAATCACACTAAATCTTTGATTCCATAATTCTTCGCTACTGGAGCGCCCTCTGTGTCATGTGTGTTTAAAATGCTTATGCGCATTAGCCAAAAAGTAAAAATGTGGTATTTCCACATTATTAAACTAAATCGATATAAGATTCTATAAAAAAAAAAACAGATTAAATTACCTGATTGTCGTATCTTAACTATTGGCGTTTATCCAAATTTACCTGCTTTGATACTATGAAACCATTGTCGCTTATCCTTTTTTACCTGATATGACTTTGATCGACTACTGTCGCTTATCTTGAATTGCTTGAATGACTATTGAGTCGTATTTGTCGCATAGAATGTACTAAAAAACGAATATTTTCGTTAAATTGGTAGTTAGACAACTTTACCGGTTCTGTTTTATAAAATGTCACACATTTAGTAGTAATTCAATATATTTATAAAGGAACTTCCGGTTCGTGTCTTAAGATGGCCGCATGCGTTCAAGTTTTGCTGTTCATTATTTATTCATTTTTGTTGTTCAATGTGTAGTATTGATAGCGTATTGTGCAGTGAACTAACGTATGAGTGAATGGTTAATGAAGAATTCAACTTGAAGCGTACATAGCCCTTCTTGGGTCAAGGCCCGGTAGACCGCGTGGTTTTTTGTAAATCGCTATCAATTTACAAAAAGCAAAACCTCACCGAACAACGGCATGCTCTACGAGCAAACTTGAAATTGGCGAAATCATCATTAACCTGATGGAAGCCATATTTTAAAATTAGAATTAGAATTAGAATATTTATAAAGGCCGTTAGGCCCATCTGCGGTGTAAATCTGTGTCTGTGGCGCTAAGGCATTACTTTGGACTCGCTTGATGGACCCAAACGCCATCTCACTCAAACAGTGTCTTACGAGACGTCATTTATACCACACAGAGTTGTAGGTAGTTTTGTTATTCTTGTTAGGATAGGATATTATCTCATTGCAATTGTAAAACTTGAAATTTCACGTAGTTCGTGATTTAAAATTCCTTAATGAGTACCGAGTGACTGCAGTTTTGAGAACTCTTGTGCTGTTCTCATTAGTCATAGCTATCGTTTGCTACCATACATTGGTCTAGAACTACTGGAAATCTTTCAGCAGACCACACATAAAAATTGATAAAATTGAAATTTCACGTCAGAAATCAGATATGATGAATAAATCTTTAACATTTCTAAAGCAGTATTTTTTGTATTTGCTGAGTTGGACCATAAGTTTTTGTCTTAGAGAACTTTAAATGTCACTTCATAAATTTTAATGTTTGAAAATAAATATTTTCCTCTAATTAAAACATTAATCGTGAGGTTTTATTGTACGATAAATAGCTTTTCATGTCTGAAATATTTCCTACAAAGGCGATTAGATAATTTTTCTTGATTTATTTCATGCAGATTTATGCACATTTATATATTTTACCTGACTATAAAATGAGCATGCACATATATTAGTGTTTCAGCTAGGTATCCATCTAATCCTGATCACCTTTCAGAGCAGATCCGACTCGGCCGGGTTAGGTTAGGTAAGGTTTTTTTTTTTTTATATCCCTAAAAAACGCTCCATAATGTGCGGTAGTCATTATTAGCTATGCTATATCAATTTGAAATTTTCTCCATACAAATCGTTTTTTTTTCGATGTTTTCCGAATTTGACCGAATTTTCGGACAAGATTTCAGATTCATAATTTTGAGCCCCGAGAGCCCCCCGATACCGAGTTTTAGCCGCCTAGCACCAATTGAGAAATTTTGAATCGTTTTTTAGGGTTCCGTAGTCAACTAGGAACCCTTATAGTTTCGCCATGTCCGTCTGTCCGTCTGTCCGTCCATCCGTCCGTCCGTCCGTCCGTCCGCGGCTTAGCTCCGTGATCATTAGTACTAGAAAGCTGAAATTTGGTATGAGTATGTGTATGTATAACGCCGACAGAACGGTAAAATAAAATTAAAAAAAAAAATTTTTTTTCGGGTACCTCGAACGGGTCTATATCGGATGGCATACAATTATTAGTCCTATCGTTGTGTCGCATAACGTCTTTTGTCCTAATAACGTATGGCATACACTTTGTTCCGCATATTTTTGATTGTCCGAAATTGTTGCTCCTATTATCGTTTGTCCTAAATATTATTTGTCCTATCGTTTGATGTGGCTAAGATTCAACTATCGAATGATTGATGTGCATAATTGTATGTTCCTAATATTTAATGTGCTAAAAATCTTTTGACTACATTTCATTATACCTAAATCCCGAAGATTTTTAAGCAAGCATTCTGACGCTCCGCTATCCATGGTCATAAA
>CANQKS010000038.1:0-48481 GCA_947623375.1 Apotomis capreana
TCTTGGAATGGCAAGGACTTGGCATTAACATAAATGGCGAACTACATCACGCACCTTCGGTTTGCTGACGATATCGTGGTCATGGCGGAGACGCTGGAGGATCTCGGTATAATGCTGGATGATCTCAACCGAGTATCCCAACAGGTAGGCCTTAAGATGAACATGGACAAGACGAAGATCATGTCGAATGTCCATGTAGCACCCACCCCAGTATTGGTTGGGAACTCGGTCCTCGAAGTTGTCGACGAATACGTCTATCTGGGTCAGACGATCCAATTAGGCAGGTCCAACTTCGAGGAAGAGATCAATGGATGGATTCAACTCGGATGGGCAGCGTTCGGGAAACTGCGAAGTGTCTTCTCGTCCAAGATACCTCAGTGCTTGAAGACAAAAGTTTTCAACCAGTGCGTATTACCAGTGATGACCTACGGAGCCGAGACGTGGTCTCTAACTATGGGCCTCTTAAGGAAGCTCAGAGTCACTCAGCGAGCTATGGAAAGGGCTATGTTCGGGATCTCTCTACGTGATCGAATCAGAAATGATGAGCTTCGTAGACGAACTAACGTCACCGACATAGCAAACAGGGTTAGCAAACTGAAGTGGTTAATGGGCAGGGCACATAGCTCGAAGAACCGATGGCCGTTGGGGCAGAAAGGTTCTCGAGTGGAGACCACGTACTGGCAAGCGCAGCGTAGGACGGCCACCCGCAAGGTGGTCGGACGACCTGGTCAGGGTTGCGGGGACTCGCTGGATGCGGGTCGCTTCTATCCGGCCCATGTGGAAGTCATTTGGGCTCCAGCCAACCGCAGCATTTATTTTATTCTTCGACTCATGCTAAAAAAAAAATGGGTTTATCAGTTGGTGGCCCATATTATCATGTGCAAACGAACTAAACTAAGATTATTATAACGATAAAAACCTACGGTAGGTACTAAATAGTAAACGTGGTCATCGTGCACATTGTACATACATTCAAATCGCACTGATGAACACGTTTACTACGTACCTACGATAAGCGTGTACCTACATCGTCGGTGGGTGACTACTTAATGAAGAAAAATGGCTTTCATAGTTAATATTTTACAGAAATAAACAGAAATAATTCTCAAAAACGGCGTGTTGTTGTCGAGAGAAACTACTTAACTCGAAATAAATAATAGTGTTCTACCGTTCCTTTTACAATAAAGCGTGTCATCTAGAAATACTACTCTAAATGTGTATTTTTGCTAGTACTAAACTGATTTATATCTAAATAGTTCAAAATATTTCGATGAGTATTATTACTTAAACGACATAACCCGAATTGCATCACTTACTTTCTTCAAACATTTTGCTCTAAAGTGAATCAACTCGAAATATGCCTATCTTGTAATGAAAGAACTCAAACAAACATACCTTATATTTTATACAGCACAGCGATATCTCGTAATGTGGCCGAACAGCGACGTCCTGCTTATTTGCTTGTCGGATCATAACTGAAGTTAGCCACTTTAGCACACATTGAAACGCGTGATTTGAGTAAAAGTGAAACGCACTAAATCATGCTATCTCTCTTGTTTACGTTATTTTCGCGGGTCTGAGAAAGAGACCGGGTAAAGCTATCAGAATTAAAGCGTTTTAACACAAAAACTCAATTTTCGGCAATTTTGAGTTATGACGGTTTAATTCTAAAGCTGCGATATAAGCGAGAGTAAACCTGTAATTTTCTACATTTATGAAAGCCAGCCTTGAAACGTTTTACCTTATTGCGTAATAGAGAAGTTACTGTTAAAAATTATATAAGGGCATTAAAAGCGTGGATGGTACGTGGGATGTTAAAGTTACAATATCAGTAGGTGCGTGCAGGCGGAAATATTATCAAAGGTCAATGTTAACTTGGGTGAATTGATCGAATGGGCTTATTAATTGGTTCCTGAACAGGGTCGACCCACTTGCCCCTTTGGTATGGTCTGTGGGTACTGGGTTCTGTCTATAGGCACATTTGTACTGGGGTGTAATTCAGAACATCCGTGTCTAGTTAATTCTTGATATTACCCATAAATATAATGAGTTTAGGAGTGTTATCGAGATCAGAAATCAAAATAAGTACATAATATTAATAAAATATGCAGATTGTCAAATATTACTGGCCGAAGGGCAAGATCTGTAAGTAATTAATTATGAATAGTTGTATGTATGTATAGTCATATTTACGGTATTTAAGGGGGTGGCCAAGTAGGCCGTGCCCGTGCCCACCCCAGTATGGTCGAACGGAACCCAATATTGGGCAACGATTCGAATGAAATTCTAGGCTTCGTCGCATGAATCGCATCTCCTGAAAAAGAACTCTAGATACGCCAATGAATAGTTGATACGAGTATGGAGATGCTTTGGATGTAGCTAGTGATTTAATAGTTAACCCCTAACTTAAGAACCAGATAGACTGAACGTGGACTGAACAAATTGAACATTGTGAATAGATCCGGATTCGGACGGATGCTTGGAAGGAAGATGCAAAAGTGTAAGTGTAATTCTTATTACCTATTTACTTCCAAAACCGTTGTTTCGATTGTTTTACGAGAATCGTGATGTATGGCATATCATAAGTTCATAAGATACCAGTTCGAATCTGGTAAGGGTCTAAAAAAACTTATGTTCAATACTGTTATTATTTCGATTTTATACCTATCAACCCCTTTTTACGCTAATCCTTTTTCCTAAGCCGCCTCAATTTCCAACACACACTTCACACGGAAACCGAAACCTTTTCCTGTTTTTTTTTATGAGCGTATAGTGCATACTGCCTGGTAAGTTAGATTAAAAAAAAAACTGAAGGTGCAAATGCTTAGTTATACCTACCTAGAGGGAATTTTACAATTCAGAGCAATTTCTCGCTTATTATTATGCTATCGCGATCGATGGAAAAATGAAATCAGGAAATGATTATTTAGGAAGTCATGCGCAGTTGTCTAAATGTGACGTGCACGATGAGAAATTAATGACCTCTTTGACCTTGACAGAGTTTTTTTTAGTACCGCTATCACAAGGAAACCAATTAATTTTAAAAGTTTTTTGTACTTATAAAAAAAATAAAGATTAATGAAGTAATTTAAGTACAATCTATGTTATCCCACGTTCAAGATTTCCAACTATTCTACATAGTTTTACAACTACATATTCCCATGCCATTGTAGTTGGTATGTGTGGGTGCGACAAGGTGGGACATGGCAAACCCATTTCCAGAATATTTGGTAACTTAATACTCCTGTGGCCACCAAAAAACAGTAAAACAATGGTCGTCGTGATAAATGGCTCGCGCCGCCTTGAGCTGACCTTCTGTAGGTACAAATTAATGGACGAATAAAAACTCTAGGAAATCGAATATTATTGGGAAAAGTTTATTTTTCTCACATAATTTATACCTAATTCGACCTTGTCGGACGTCGTGAAGTTATTTATTTGTCTATGGATAGATGCTATGTAATTTATTAAGTATGAGTAATTAACTATTTATACATATAAAACTAGAAGAAGTTACAAAGTTGCTTTGCTTTGGCATGGTACCATAAAGCTTTATGTTAGAATTTTTGGATATTTATAATAACATTATTATACGAAATATCTTTTTTAATTAACTTTCCTATATACTACATAACTTCCGTCCGTGCTCGCAATTTTGTAAGATCGGTTATGAAGAAGCTATACACTCTTGTACGAATATTTTTTCCAAACACAAATAGCGCCTTTATAATTCGATATTATATTAACCACATATCAGAGACACAGTCGAATTAGGCCCTTAAATAATAAATAATGAAACAACATTTGTATAATAACTAGCTGACCCGGCGAACTTTGTACTGCCTGAAAGTCGAAAAAAATGTAGAGATAGCTTTTACTATTATCCCACGGGAACGTTGACCCGGCGAACTTTGTACCGTCTGAAAGTCGATAAATGTAGAGAAAAAAATAAAAAGTATCCTATGTCCTTCTCCTGGTTCTATAAGCTACCTCCCCACCAATTTTCAGCCAAATCAGTTCAGCCGTTCTTGAGTTATAAATAGTGTAACTAACACGACTTTCTTTTATATATATAGATAGATAGAAGATATATAAAGTGACAAGGTTCTAAACTATACTCAACATTTTCAAGGAACGACTCTACTTTTTCTCTCGCGTGACCTTGATCGAGTGTAGTAGTAGGCACTAACTTTGCCGAGGATCGAAACCTCAGTTCTACCTAGACAACAGTAGGTAGATATTCTACAGTTTGAGTCACGTGTGTAGCGCAGTACTGAGCCAATATTCGCAGTACAAACAACTTCCTCTTCGTGTACGTGAGTGCGATCACGGCAAGGCACTATAGGCATTAGGCATAGACATAGTACCTAAACTTGGTGTTTTCCCTGTGACTGAGAATGAATGAAATTACTTAATGAAAGAGTTATAAGTATCATTACCCGGGTTTTTTACACGTCCTACTATAGCGAAATGTACTAAAATGCCGTCGAGTTCTTAAATTTATGAGCTTTATAAGAAAAAAATCATCAATATTATCTGAACTGAACACGGCATACGCCGGTAATAAAGGTAGGTTCACATATCTCTGGTACAAAACAGATCCAGACGGGCTCTAACATCTACTAAAATATGACTACACTAAAATATTAGTGAGGCAATTAGCTTAGTGTGCGGTTGACAAAAGTGAAAAGCGTAGATACCTTTTTAACCCCTATTGTTAAAGAACGAAAACGTTATGTATTATAGGTACGTACTCACATTGAGAACTACACTAAACGCCTGGTGATTTTCCTATGGGTATGCCATAAAAGGATAATGAAGAAGGATTCAACTCGCTAAAAATGCGGCTAAATGAAATGAAATGAAATGAAATAATTTATGAAATGAAATAATTTATTCAGTAAGTAGGCCACAGGGGCACTTTTACAAGTCAAATTGTGAATCTACCGGCATTTCGCAAGAGGAGACCGCTGTTGAAAGAAAGCCGAAAGAAACTCAACAGTAAGTCATTTAATATTTTCTTCGGTTTCCGCGACTGTCACACATTTAAATAAAACAATTTAAACGGATTATATCGCGTATATTAATTATTTGAGCCTCCCTGACGTTTCAGTACCTTTACAGATACCGTTGTCAAAGGTTGACTGAGAAAAACACAATTTTTCTCTGTCAAAGTTACATTTGTGCAAACTACCCATTTTGTAAATATTAATTTAAAATAAAGGTGTTCATACATGCCAGATGGGCCTAATGTGTAAAGACAGTTACACATGTGCCAGAAGGGCATTTATTATTTATTTAAAATATCTACCAGCGGTTCACTAAAGGCTTACTGAGGAGAAAGAACCGCCAAAGAAAACTCCCAGATTGCCTTATTTATTAGTATAAAATACTTTTAAACAAAAACTCTACATATGCTACTTTTAACACTAATTTGTTTTACACCGTTCGAGGCCCAAGGTTTCCAGTCTTGTGTCTTGCTTGATCCTTGATAAGATGTACAACAGGATCCCAAGCCGGTGGTAATGACAAACCATATTCTCTATTGAAATTGGGATATTTTTTGATTTCAATAGCCTCGCGCAACATTCTGGGAAAATATCGTTTCTCTCTGGCAAGGATTGAAGTGTTATCAAACTTAATTGAATGGTTTGGTTTGTCCATGACATGCTCGCAGACTGCAGACCTGTTGCAACGACGGTGCTTGACATCAGCTACATGCTCCTTAACCCGTGTAGCTATACTACGTTTCGTTTGGCCAATGTATGACAGACCACACTCGCAGTCCAGCTTGTAAACACCAGCACTCTGCAGAGGCATGCTACACTTCACGGGCCTCAGGTATTGAGACATCTTCTTCATCGGCTTGAAATATGTTTTAATGGAAGCCCGTTTCAAGATGTTTCCAATCCTATCCGTGACCCCTTTCACATATGGCAGGACCGCAGGTTTACGCTCGACTGTAGGAGTCTTCACACGGGGTTTCTGGTTGAGGCGTGGTATCTTGAGCCGAAACGTAGTATAGCTACACGGGTTAAGGAGCATGTAGCTGATGTCAAGCACCGTCGTTGCAACAGGTCTGCAGTCTGCGAGCATGTCATGGACAAACCAAACCATTCAATTAAGTTTGATAACACTTCAATCCTTGCCAGAGAGAAACGATATTTTCCCAGAATGTTGCGCGAGGCTATTGAAATCAAAAAATATCCCAATTTCAATAGAGAAGATGGTTTGTCATTACCACCGGCTTGGGATCCTGTTGTACATCTTATCAAGGATCAAGCAAGACACAAGACTGGAAACCTTGGGCCTCGAACGGTGTAAAACAAATTAGTGTTAAAAGTAGCATATGTAGAGTTTTTGTTTAAAAGTATTTTATAGTAATAAATAAGGCAATCTGGGAGTTTTCTTTGGCGGTTCTTTCTCCTCAGTAAGCCTTTAGTGAACCGCTGGTAGATATTTTAAATAAAGAATAAATGCCCTTCTGGCACATGTGTAACTGTCTTTACACATTAGGCCCATCTGGCATGTATGAACACCTTTATTTTAAATTAATATTTACAAAATGGGTAGTTTGCACAAATGTAACTTTGACAGAGAAAAATTGTGTTTTTCTCAGTCAACCTTTGACAACGGTATCTGTAAAGGTACTGAAACGTCAGGGAGGCTCAAATAATTAATATACGCGATATAATCCGTTTAAATTGTTTTATTTAAAAGTAAGTCATTTTTTCGTAAATAATACTTAAAACAATTACATGATACATTTGTAGTGTTATAACTAATTACACTGGTACACGTAAAGGAGATGTAAGATACTCCAAATCAATGTGAAGTAGGAACATTAAAATAACATTTTAACGATAAATTTAAAATATTTAATATACCCAGAGATGTATAAAGTCTCTGGGTGTCACAACATGCAATAAAATAAAATTACTTAATTAATTTAATTCCACAGAGATGTATAAGGTCTCTAGGCGTCAACGTGAATAATTTACAATAGAAAATAATTATTAAACCTAAATTTCTTAGAGATGTATATGGTCTCTAGGCGTCATAACAAGCAATAAAAAAAAATTAAAATTATTAAATTTCATCAGAGATGTATAAAGTCTCTGAGTGTCATACTACACTAAGCTGTTTCTTAGAGATGTATACAGTCTCTAAGAGTTCAAAAAGTAAAAATCAACATATAATAACTTCAATCGAGTACAGGATAAAGTTTCTCACGTTTACTTAATTTAACACTAGTATGCGGTTGCTACATATTTAATTTGGCCCTTGCTAGCATGAACAGACCGGACCCCACAAACGGCACCCGTTCACGAGTATGACGCATAATAATGTACCTCCTCCGACACCTCTAGAAACTGATGATCTTTAAAAGAATACATTAATTTTCTCAAAATATAACAATACTTAGTATTGATAAAAGCAATCTTAGTCCGTCCATCTGTTTAGGAGCTAGGTGACCGAGGTTTTTAGTGTATTACGTCTCGAATAGGTATAGAACACAGACCATAGTATAGAAGCTATTTAACTGATGCATCTGCCAAATATTAATGCATAAACATATATTATTTTCTGTTCGTCAGATTCTTATTAGAAAAGGACGTTACAAGTAGGTACATTATTTATCAAAAGAAATATTCTAGATGCACACATCATAAAATGTATGTATTTCTGTATCTGTGCCCATCACAAAAAGATGATATAAGGTAAGGTGGGGGAAGATGAAAAAAGGGGAAAGATAAAAAGTATCACATATCTCCCTAAATTTTTTATTTTTTTTAATGCTGGTATCATCAATTAAACCGCCATTTTATTAGGATCCGCCAGTCAGTCGCCCGTGACCGCTCGGAGTGCGTAGACGCGTGTTATGTGTTATTTTCTGAAAGTCAGCATTTCGTGGTCAATTCGTCGATTTTCAATCTTACCCCGTGTTTCATAACTTGACTAATATATTCAATATTCAATATTTATTCAATAACAATGATACATTGTGTTTGAAATAGTGTGACTAACTAACAAATATGAGTGACTTACTTATGAACTAACATGAATAAACTGATTACATTAAATCAACAAAAATAAAATTATAAACATTAATTACGTCAAACTAAATTTTAAAAATCTTCAACAGCGTAACAACATTTTTCCAATAAATACGATTTCAACTTATTATTAAACCTTTTGTGACATGTTATCGTTTTCAATTCAGTAGGCATCTTGTTAAACAACCTTACCGCCTGAACTCTAGCCGTGTGCGCAACAACTGTTAAACATGGCACTAGATTACTACGTAAGTTTTTTGTTCTGGAATTTAATCTTAAAACCATTTCGTTCTCGGATTCAAATCGATCTCTGTGTTTAACAACATCCGTTAAAAGGACTAAAATATAAAGGGACGGTACTGTAAGAATTTTCAGCTTTCTGAAATGGTCTCTACAGCTCTCCCATGGAGGTATTCGCACAATGGTACGAATTGCCCTTTTCTGTGCAGTAAAAGCGCGCTTCAATTTATATTTATAGCCATTTCCCCAGTGCTTTATGCTATATCGAAGTTTTGACTCTATGAGGGCATAATAAACTGATTTCAGCTGTTCAATATCTAACTCATCTCTAAGACTGCGTAGTGCATAACAAGATGAGCTGACAGAATTTTCAATTGTGTTTAGCTCATCTTTCCAGTTCAGTCTACTGTCGATATGTATTCCTAACGTCTTAATTTCGCATACAGTTTTAATAGAGTTGTCTTGAATTCTTATGTCCAGGGAATCTTTGTTCCTAGCGGTTGTTTTGAACAACATGGCATAAGTTTTATCACCATTTAGTGCTAGACTGTTTGCTGAAAACCAGTAATTACATGCATATAAGACGGATTCTGCTTTGGTATTTAAATCAATTACGCTATTTCCGGAGATAACTACAGTGGTGTCATCCGCAAATAATACTGACTCTGCATCAGGGACTTCATTTTTCAAGCAAATAATCAGATCATTGATATAGATAATGAAGAAAATTGGTCCCAAAATGGAACCCTGCGGGATGCCTCTAGTTATCTTTTTGCAGCTAGATCGATGTACTACCTGATTTGAGCTATCATTAATTTCCTTTATTTCTACAAATTGTTTTCTGTTACACAAATAAGATTTAATCAAATTTAAGAAAGTACTTCTGACACCGTAATATTCTAATTTTCGGATCAATATTTCATGGTCTATTGTGTCAAAAGCAGATTTCAAATCTAAAAAGATACCAGCTACTTTCAACCTCTGGTTCAGTTTACTTGCTATATCATCAATTAGATTGTCTATGGCCTCAGAAGTCCCAACGCCAGATTGATATGCAAACTGTCTTTTGTTTAGAATATGATTGGAAATAAGATGTTCTGAAAGTCTAGATTTTATAACTTTTTCTAATATTTTCGATATAACTGGTAACAGGGAAATTGGCCTATAGTTATTAACATCTGTTTTCAATCCCTTCTTATGCAATGGTAGTATTTTAGCAATTTTTAGTTGGTCAGGAAAAACACCACTGTCAAAACATCTATTGCAAAACTCGGACAAGGGTTCAGCCAGTTGCGTGATATGACTTTTAATAACATTTATAGGAACCTCGTCATACCCACACGACGTTTTGTTGTCCATTTTATTGACAATTTTTTTTATTTCCAAGGGTGTCGTTGTCAAGGCGCCCAAAACACCTTCAACATGACTTGTGGTCGACCTGAGAAGACTCATTGCTAAGTCTGGGTTGCCTCCGACGTCAGAGTTACTGGTATCAAATTTCGCAGAGAAAACGTCTGCTATCTTAGCTCCATCGTGGACAATCTCGTTGCCCACTTTAAGAATGAGCTTTTCTTTAGCATCTACTTTTTTCTTATTCATACGTTTGTTTACTATTTTCCAAATATGTTTTGAGGAACTTTTAGATTGTTTTATCTCGTTTTGTACGGCTTGTTTCTTAGCAATCCTCAAAACTTTATTAAAGATTCTTAAATAGGTTGTTTTATATTTTACTAAACTTTCGTCACTATGAGATTTGTCCATTGTACATAGAACACGTTTCATTTTACTGGATACCTTAATGCCTTTTGTCACCCATTTAATTTTCTTGGTTTTTTCTAAATTTAACTTCTTTTTTACTTTTCTAAAACTAGTTTTAAAAGTATTAGCAAATTTTTTCAGAAATGTATTTATCCCCAAAGAGCTCCAATCTGTTTTTTTAACGTTATCTCTGAAAACTCCCATGTTCCTTTCATTAAAAACTCTACGCTCTAAGAAAATCGCGCTTTCAGTCCAATTTCCCTGCTTGACGCTTTCAACCTTGAAGTTGGCTTGTATGCCTGCGTGACCATCCGACAGTCCGTTATGGTCTACTGTGGTACCTAACAAATACTCACCCGAGAGATTCGTCAAAATATTGTCAATACATGATTCAGAGCAATTTCGCCTAAAAGTGGTTTCACCGTCAACAAGATGCCTAAAATTGTAGCGCTTTAATAGATTGAGAAATTCTCCTTTATTTTTACTGTCTTTACTACACATGTCCACATTAAAGTCTCCGCTGATAATACATTTTTTATTAAAATACAATTGTAATATAAGTTCCAGTCTTTCAATAAACATGTCAAATTTTTTATTATTCTGATAACAACATATCTATATATATAAAAGAAGAAGTCCTGACTGACTCATCAACGCACAGCCGAAACTACTAATGTTAGAGAGTTGATTTTTGCACAGTAGGTTACTTTTATAACGTGGGCTAGAGATAAGAAGCGATTTTGAAAAATTCAATCCCTAAGGGTGTTAAAAAGGGGTGCAAAGTTTGTATGGGATACAAGTTTTTTTTAAAGCTAGGAACTTGAAACTTTGTTAGAAGATATTAAAATAAAATAATAAAAAAACTAATTTCAGCGTTTTTGAAAATTCATCCCTTAAGGTGGTAAAAAAGGGGTTGAAAGTTTGTATGGAGATCAAGTATTTTTTTGAGCGCGGGACTTGAATCTTTGTGTAAAAGCATACTATTAGAATACAAGAAAAGTCATTTCAGCGTTTTCAAAAATTCGACCCCTAAAAGGGTAAAAAAGGGGTTTAAAGTTTGTATGGAGATCAAGTATTTTTTTGAGCA
The DNA here is from genome assembly GCA_947623375.1 of Apotomis capreana. Taxonomy (NCBI): domain Eukaryota; kingdom Metazoa; phylum Arthropoda; class Insecta; order Lepidoptera; family Tortricidae; genus Apotomis; species Apotomis capreana. The sequence continues at coordinate 11,143 of CANQKS010000038.1, forward strand.
AGGGACTTGAATCTTTGTGTAAAGGCATACTATTAGAATACAAGAAAAGTTGTTTCCGCGTTTTCAAAAATTCCTCCGCTAAAAGGGTTAAAAAGGGGTTGAAAGTGTGAATCTATTACAAATTCCTTGAAACTTCTTATTAAGGCATATACAATAATAACAAAATATCATTAATTTAAGGTCATCAAAGATTCAACCTCTAAGGGGGTTAAAAGGGGGATGAAAGTTCGTCTTGGGGTTCAAATTTAATTTTAAGCTAGGAACTTTAAACTTCGTAAAAAGTTATGCAAATAAAATAGAACAAAAGTGATTTCAGCGTTTTTGAAAATTCATCCTCTTAAGTGGTAAAAAGGGGGTTGAAAGTTTGTATGGAGATCAAACCTTTTCTTGAGCGTGGGACTTTAAACTTTGTATAAAAGCATATAATTAAAATACAAGGAAAGTAATTTCAGCGTTTACAATAATTCGTCCCCTAAAATGGTTAAAAAGGGTTGAAAGTTTGATTCCATTACAAATTCTTTGACTAAGGCATATAATATAATAACAAAATAACATTGATTTAACGTCATTATAAATTCAACCTCTAAGAGGGTTAGAAGGGGGATGAAAGTTTGTCTCGGGGTTCAATTTTAATTCTAAGCTAGGAACTTGAAACTTTGTAAATAGGTATTAAAATAAAATAAAAGAAAACTGATTTGTGTTTTTGAAAATTCATCCCTGAAACTGGTAAATAAGGGGTTGAAACTTTGAATGGAGATCAAACCTTTTTCTGAGCGCGGGACATAAAACTTTGTATTAGTGCATATAATTAGAATACAAGAAAAGAAATTTCAGCGTTTTTGAAAATTCAGCCCTGAAGGTGGTGAAAAGGGGTTGAAAGTTTGTATGAAGATTAAAAAATTTTTTGAGTGTGGGACTTGAAACTTTAAATAGAGGCGTATTATTAGAATACAAAAAAAGTGATTCAGCGTTTTTGGAAATATATGTAGCCCTGAAGATGGTGAAAAATTGGGCAAGTGCGAGTCCGACTCGCGCATGAAGGGTTCCGTACCTATATATATATATATATATCTATAACAAGTTTGTTGTATGGGAGCCCCCCTTAAATATTTATTTAATTTTATTTTTAGTATTTGTTGTTATAGCGGCAATAGAAATACATCATCTGTGAAAATTTCAACTGTCTAGCTATCATCGTTCTTGAGATACAGCCTGGTGACAGACGGACGGACGGACGGACGGACAGCGAAGTCTCAGTAATAGGGTCCCGTTTTTACCCTTTGGGTACGGAACCCTAAAAAGGGGTTGAATGTTTGGAATGGAATGGAGATCAAACCTTTTTTTGAGCGCCGGACTTGAAACTTTGTATAAAGGCATATAATTAGAAATCAAAAAAGTAATTTCAGCGTTTTTGAAAATTCAACCCCTGAGGCGGTAAAAAGGAGGTTGATTGTTTGTATTGAGATCAAACATTTTTTTGAGCGCAGGACTTGAAACTTTGTATAAGGGTATATTATCAGAATACAAGAAAAGTGAATTCGTTTTTGAAAACTCAGCCCAGAAGGTGGTGAAAAAGGGGTTGAAAATTTGTTTGAAGATCAAATATTTATTATGAGTGCGGGACTTGAAACCTGAGTTCATAATGATTCCGCGTAATTAGAGCAATTTAGCCGTAAAAAAACTAAAAAGAGGCCAAGAGCGAGTCGAACTCGCGTACGAAGTTCGGTACCATTACGTATAAAATGGCAAAAAAAAACACGTTTATTGTATGGGAGCAGTACTTCAATATTTATTATTATTTATTTTTTGTTGAATTACAGTAACCAACATCAAAATCATCAACTTGCAAAAAAAGAAAAGTACTTTCAACATTGTTTAGATCTGAAAATAATATAATAAAGATGTAAACTATTCAAGATAAGATACCACGCGGACGAAGTCGCGGGCAACAGCTAGTTATATATATATTAGTATCTAAGTCACGTACACCACAAATTTCCAAAAAATCGGTTTTAGACAGTTTTTGACACTCCGTTAAAAATTCAGTCCGTCTGTCTCTATCTACAAGAATCAAAGTTCCCCCTCGTATTTTATTTTTCCTTGCAAAAAAAGTACATAGTGTGTAATTTGTGAATGATAACATATCAACGGAAGTACTGTTTAAAAAATGTTCACTTATACATACATAAAGCGGTTTTACTCTCAAACCATCCAAATACAATTCCATCTGGTCTTTTTTAGAGTTTAAGCCACACACATTCTGATGAAAAATACTCAAAGGTGTTAGTTGAAATTGATTTTCAGGCAAATATTTGACATCATGAATTTCATTGAAGAGAGACTGCTCATTAGCCACGAAAAAACAATTGCGAGTTATGAGCTTCACAATTCGGTATGTATTTTTGTACACTCTCTATAATATTTCTTATGCCGCTATTCTTAACTTTCCCAGTAAACACAGAGAACATTTCAAAAGTTAAGTTTAAATTCGAATCTAAGTACTCAGAATATTTATGTTCGTTAATATCATTGTACAGTAAAGTATTGAAAGCCTCTACCCTACTATTAAACAACGGACATCCCCAAATGTACGTTGGAGTTACCATAATCACGTTTGTATTAGGAAGTCCTTGCAATGTGTATCTTATGTGTGTTACTATCCTATTATAGTCCTTGGTAACACGAAAGTCTCGTTCACCTATCAGGATTACACAATAATCTTCCATGGATAGATTTCTCACCTGGCTACTCAAAGCGCTTAATAATTCCTTGACCCCGCCACCGGGAAAGATTTGGTGACAGTAGTCGTAATTTTGTAGCTCCCGTTGTCCGTCTAAAATTTTCAATATTTTATGATTGTTATTATTGCTGAAAAATAACACTTTGTTACGTTTATAATGCTTGATGCTTGATTTTGCTGGGTGTTTTTTCATAGAAGATGGTAACTCATCTGTTGTGGAAGTGTCGTCCGGTTTGCTGCAAGCCGTTGAAGTAGCGAAGGTATTCTCGGGCGAAGTTCCACACGACAGCGACCTCATTTTAGTTTCGCTGGTAGAAACCGGCATGTTTACTAATAATGGTTTTATGCGTCTTCGTCTCGTTTTACTATCCTTACATGCAGGTGTTCGAAGAGGTGATCCTACTGCTTTATAAGATTGCAACAAGTTCTTATAAAAGTCGCACTTTTTACGAGTCTCACATAACGTGTCCTGAAGCCATAGTTCTCGTTTAGGAGCCTTTGAACCTCAGTGTCCGCACCTAATAACTGTTCTTTAAGCGTACTGACCTGTTTCTTTAATTCCTCTACTAAATAGGTTTGAACTTGAGAGTCAAGATTTGGTAAGCTGTGAGAGCTAACATTAACTAAAGATGACGACGGCAAGTGGGTTTCCAAGTCCTCCAGGTCCGATAAAGAGTGAAAAGAATAGTGTTGGATGTCTTTAGCAGTTTTCTTCTGCATTGTCGCTCCAGATTTTTGCTCCTTTTCTAAACTACTTTCCGCGGCCTGGTCGTCGTCAGGGTCAGGGTCCGATAACGAGTCGAAAGAATTGTGTACGGGGATGTTTACAATAGTTTTCTCCTGTACTGCCGATCCAGTTTTTGGCTGGAGTAATTCAGGTCCCATGGCCTCGTTCTCAGATTTAGGAGAAACTTCACACTCTATTGTCGTAGGTATGAAGGAGGATATGGCCGGCTCGAGCATTTCGATCTTTTGTGTATCATAAAACTGCTGGCAAATTCCTTTCGAGCTGTCCTCAATAATTTTAGGAGGTTCTGAAGCCGGCGATTTAATGCTCTTCTGCTTGTGTAATGGGTTTAAATGTTTTTTATTGGTTTTTCGCAATGTCACATTAGATGAAGAGGGTGAAATAAAATTATTCGATGAGCTAGGGCCTCTTCTTATACAAGTTTTGCATTTCCAAAGTTTCCTTTTTTTAGGTTCCATCAATATATATAATTTTTCTGGGTAGCCGTCACAATCAAGATGAAAGTTCAACGCACATACCGAACATAACGCACTTATTTTTGTGTTTACGGATTGTTTACATTTACAACAGTTGACTGTAGACGGCCGGTTTCCAGGTATGTGCACAAATTTGTTACTTTTGTCCATCTTGTCACAAAGGTCGTAAGCGCCGTGCAAATTGCGGCACTTATGTGTTTCGTTAAAGAACGATAACGGCAAGTTGCCCGTAACTTCGCGAGCGCTTTAAGCGCTGTTTATGGGCCCGCGCCGTCCAGTCGACCGCGGTTCCCACAAGCGCTGCAGGTGTGCTGACCAGTTTAAACACTAACCGTTTCGTCTCGCCGTTGACCGTCCGATATGCACTTGCTAAGATTAAAACTATTTTTCTAATGATTCACTAATCACTAATCGTATTGTTAAACACTATATGTCATTTAGAAGCTCGTGTTCTAAGCTACACAATGATATGCATCACTTTATAAAACAACCAATAATTAACGTTATTTAGGACTAAAATAGACAGAAGAGAATTATACACTGTTTTTAGCGCGGTGACCTGCGCGCGACTATAATAGGGTGTGAATAAAAGTTCTGACTGAATATTTATGTATTATTTTAGATTTTATATTTATTTACTAGTGCAAAGTGTAGCTATTACTCTTATATTGTGATTTACGAGAAACTTCAATCTTTCCAAAGTCAATTTCAATGGGGTAACATTGAAATAGTAATGTTTCAATCTTTCCCCGTTTTTGAAAGTCATAGAAAAACAGACAGATTCTCAAACTTTGGACTTAAAAAAATTATTAACGTACATATTTTTTTTTTACTGGCCTCATGATAAGGTTAATATGTAGTAATTAGGAAGTATAAATGAAACATATAGTGAGTCTTAAACTTATACTTATAAAAACAATATTTTCTTAGTTTGTGACGAAGTCGATTTGAGTGAAATCGTCAGATCAAAGAGACGTACCCACTCATTGTTCAATCAATATGTAATTTATAATTTGTTGTTTTTGTAATATTTTAAAGATTGAGATAACTATGAAGCTTTCGTTTGAGAACACTACTTTCCATTTGAGTAAATCTTATATCTGTTTCTGTGTCTTATTTCATTTAGTTACGAGTAGATTTGCCTTTATGATACCTACTTTTTTGCGCGTTGAGTTTAATTCAATTCAACAATAAAAGCTGCCTCATACAAATACTTTGTTGAGTCGTGACCTCTGGATATTCAATAACATTTTTTTTGTTCCCAAAGATGTTTGTTATTTTAAATGTAAGCACCTAAGAATCTAACTTAATTTGCTACGCGGATTTTAAATGTAGGTATGTCTAATGTAACACAGATTCATATTTAATTTCCTAATATTTTACATGTATCCGACTTAATTTGTAAGAAAATTAATCATGCTGCAAGAAAACACCCAATTTTTGGTATTACTTAATTTCTTTTCCAAAATAAACAATTTATCATCATGATACCGTTATTTTAAATCCAAATTGATCTTCTTAATATAAAAAAGTGTTTAGTTTTTAAGTGTCCAATTAATAGTTTGAGAATCACTGTCCTTTTTCCTATATAGTGGGGTAAGAGTGAAATACTTTTTTTTTCTACTGTCGTTTTCTCGTTACCTATCAGGAATATTCACGCAACAATCAGCTGTATCTGTTCAGCGTAAGAAACTCTATAGAATAACGAGCAACAGCCACCGTTTGCACTCATTTAAAGGCATTTAGAAACTATGTCAATCTTACCCCTCCACCATTCCATCTTGACCCGTCTATTTTTTAGACAAAAGTGTATTTTATTTTATTATTTTTATACATTAGAATAGGTATAGCCGAGTTTTATCAACAGAATACAAAAATATAATCCTTGCCCATGCCTTCCAATTAATACAATTGAAGGGATATAAATAGTTTTTTATTTTATAAGGGTTTTAACACAACACTGTCTATCTCGACAAAAAACCATTCAATCTTCCCCCACCTTCGCACGTCACATCAAATCGACCACATTTTTATAGTCCCTTGTTAATGTATTGCTCCAAATATAAATTATTCCTGTCATTTTCGATCTTACCCCGTTCTCCTAAAGGTCGTCAATCACGTTTTTTACAACGTCAGCCTGATGGCTGCATTCCTCGAGGCCATATATCACTATAAAAAAAAAAAACACTCGTAAAAGGGCCACATTCCTTCGCATTATGATTTGGATGTTCGAAATACGTTCGGTAATTTATCATTTTAAATGGAAAATACTACTTAAGTAGAGATAGGCGTGAAATGGCTCTCGGCTTCCGATTGCACAAGAGTTGTGGACACTTTACTAGATAAGGGGCCATCCATAAATTACGTCACACGTATAGGGGGAGGGAGGGGGTCGACGAAGTGTGACATTGTGTGACAAGGGGGTGGGAGGGGTCATAAATTTCGTGACGTCACATTTCAAAATCTAGTATAATCTAAGTGTTAAAACATGAACTTTAAACTATTACTTTACGAAAACCTCAAAACGTACAACTATATCTCTGTGTAAATATAAGATAGGTCCCAATTGTTTTGTCGACCACTCGCTCTACTAGTGTTACGCGCCGACCGCCTAGGCGCCCTTTGATAAATGCCGCCAAACGCATTGCGCCTAACGGTGATTTCTTATTCTTTGTTTCTATTTCATTTCATTTGACCACTGACTTTCGCGAATGAAACAACGTCGTTCTTAGTTCTGCTAACGAAGAACGAAGTGGCTGCTATGCCAGTTATAAATAATTTAAAGGAGTGGGTTCAAAGTCCATGGACTCAAGATTATTAAGTTTGTATCTTTAATTAATAGGTATAGTTCTATTAATATTTTTTGTTTTGTTAATTTTTTGAATTAATATAGTCAATAGTTTTTTTAGGGTTCCGTACCCAAAGGGTAAAAACGGGACCCTATTACTGAGACTTCGCTGTCCGTCTGTCCGTTCGTCCGTCTGTCACCACTGTCACCAGGCTGTATCTCAAGAACGGTGATAGCTAGACAGTTTAAATTTTCACAGATGATGTATTTTTATTGCCGCTCAGAACAACAAATACTAAAAATAAAATAAAATAAATATTTAAGGGGGGCTCCCATACAACAAACTTGTTATAGATTATGGTACGGAACCCTTCATGCGCGAGTCTGACTCGCACTTGTCCAATTTTTTGTTTTGTTAATTTCTTTAAATAACATAGTCAATCGTTTTTAGGGTTCCGTACCCAAAGGGTAAAAACGGGACCCTATTACTGAGACTTCGCTGTCCGTCCGTCCGTCAGTCCGTCAGTCCGTCTGTCACCAGGCTGTATCTCAAGAACGGTGATAGCTAGACAGTTGAAATTTTCACAGATGATGTATTTCTATTGCCGCTATAACAAACAAATACTAAAAAAAAATGTTTAAGGGGGGCTCCCATACAACAAACTTGTTATAGATTGTGGTACGGAACCGTTCTTGCGCGAGTCTGACTCGCACTTGCCCAATTTTTGTTTTGTTAAATGTTTGATTTGATGTTAATTTTATTAAAAAATAATTTAAATGGAAATAAAACTGATTTTGGAACCGCTGTTTTCATTTAATAATTTCTAAATGTAAATTTGCAAAATATGTGACGTCACACTAGGGAGGGGGGGAGTCTCACAAATGTGACCAGCTGTGACAAGGACGGGGGGAGGGGCAAAAAATCATGAAATTCGTGTGACGTAATTTATGGATGACCCCTAAGAGCTGAAGGATATTATTATATACTAGTGAAAAATGTTCTTTAGCTCGTAACATTATTATTATCAACTAACAACCGTTACTGTAACAATATATAAGTACAGTGAAAGTTCCATGTTCTCCTTTTTTGAAGTCGGTTAAAATTGAACCAATAGGAGCTGTGGGCACAACAGAATTAGTTAACACTCCTTTAAAAATTGTGATGTTGGTCGCCGAATGACCCAGATAATTTCTTTGACGTCCATAAATCTGATGAAGTTAGAATACGTTGGAGTGAGGAGTTTCTTCTTTGAGTGCATCAGGCTCATTTGGTTCAGGCTAAGTATATTAGAGAAACTGATTATTCTTAGAGGAAAAGCTCCAGAATAGATGCTGGCGTTGATGAAATTCGGTAAAAGCTATTAAATTTATTATTGATCTAAGGACTCTAACGCTCCGGAGACAGATAATAATTATTCTGAGGGGTCTTATTTTTACAAAACCATAATAAATTCATCGTCATCGTCAGTTAGCACAGTCAAACAACTTGAGAAGTATGTAGCTGAAATACCGGGTTCGTCAAAAAACACCAAAATTTAAAATATGTAATAATTAAAGTAGTATTCTGTATGATTCTGATTTCTGTAAGATGTCACATGACATAAGTATAATGTACACCCCTAAAACTTTGACCGGAAATTAAGGATTTTCTCAAACTTCCGGCTAATTTTCTATGCGACAATCGTTTGATTCTCGCTCTGGCTGAGCGAGAATCAAACGATTGTCGCGTGTGAGCGGCTCAGCACAACTTTTTCGACCGTGTGCCATGCATTTTATCATGATGTCATATTACGTAGGCAATCCTGGAGTGGGCTCAGGGGCTATAAGATTAATAAATTGTAATTTCATGGTAGATTTTTGTCTCTACATCACTGCAAATAACAGCGAATCAGAGACCAAAAATGTTTGGTCTATTGACATGTCTCCTCTCCACTCCGCTTCAGTGGAATCACACCTTTATATCTATTCTATGTATATCTTGGCAAATCAGAAATAATAATTTAACTAATTAATTGATTGTGGACATCAACATTGATTATCTATTCGTCGGTCGCTGCACGTGTAGCTGCCAAGCGGCATCTTGAGGCTTCCGGACAACGAACACAACTTGGCAAGGTTAACATATCGCGCTGGGGTTCCTTACTTTATTCCGTGAGTTAGAAAACCCTACGAAAATATTCCGTTCACAAGTATCATACCTAAAAAGAGGCCTATGATGGTAGCGTTTATCACGTGATAAATAAGTGACAAACCATCTGTCACTTCACTCACACTTGCATTAAGTATGTCAAAACGTGACGGATGCGTTGCCACTTATTTATCGCGTGATAATGATAAAAGCAACCCCATCATAGGACCGCCATACAGATTTTGTAATCTAATTTAAGTTACTGAATAATTTATTTTGTCTTTTTGATAGGCAATACGAGTAAGTAGTGTTTAATTCAGTGACACGGGGAACAAGCTCTGTCTGTATGGGCACAGAATAAAGCTCTATTAGATGGTCCTCTCTTTTTTTTAGCTTCCTGGGAATTGGTATTTTATTCGCTGTGTGAGTTGTGTTTTAAAATTGTAAAATGCGACGCCATTGGCGTGGGGCGTGGTGACACGACTAAAACTGGCTACAAACGGGTCGGGTGGAGACCAATAAGTTTACCATCTCAACTCATCACTCAATTAAAATTTGTAAAGTTTCCGTTGTGCCACGCCAATTAAGCATTGAACAACTTACCTTAGTACCGTAATTTTTTTATCGCTCAAGGGAACATTTTTCAATCACTTTTTTTTCTCGATTTGCTAACTACGTCTAAGTTTCTGTTCAACTTTTTGGTCCTTACCCAAACACGTCTTGTTTTTGGCCGAACAAAGGCGAAGACAAAGCTAATGCCAGCCATTAAGCTCGTAATACATTATACTCTTGGTTCCGATGCGCAGTATGAAAATTGGCGTATCAGGAACCCTGAGCAGCAGTCCCACTCACACTTGACCAGTTTTTTCACTCGAGCGTGCGAGTAAACACTAGACAACGTAATCCAATGCCGCCGGTAGGCGTGGCTGCTGACAGCTGTCAAAAGTAACTTGCGCTTTTGGACGGAAAACACATTAGCTATACAAAATTGGCAGTGGTCACGAATTCACGATCCGTATTACATTTCACTAATAAATAACATTTGGCTGATTTTTTTCAACGGTCAAATAAAGCCATCTCGTAAATATAGTATCCTACCTATGTTATCAAATAAAGTATCCTACATTCTAATGATATCTTCGCACTCTGTAATCGATTTGATTCTCTTTTCATCTATAGGTAGTTGTTAAAGGAGCTTTCGTGTAGCTTTCGTCTGACGTTCTTAAGCTGGCTCGTCGCTTTAGTTAGTAAATAAAAACCGGCCAAGTGCGTTCCTTACAAACACTTCCCATCTTAACTGGCCGGGTTAAGTTAAGTTGGCACCTGGTATACAATATACATACATGTATGGCGCGGATGGCGCCGCAAACAAATGAGGTGCAAAGAGGTAACGCAACCGATCACGCTTGTTGTATGGGAGCCCCACTTAAATATTTACTTTATTCTGTTTTTAGAATTTGTTGTTATAGCGGCAACAGAAATACATCATCTGTGGAAATTTAAACTGTCTAACTATCACGGTTCGTGAGATACAGCCTAGTGACAGATGGACAGCGGGGACTTAGTAATAGAGTCCCGTCACAGTACCCAAGCAGCACATTAGTGAATTTTGCAGCTTATCTTATAGCTTTAAGTTCTAAATGAGTGGTTTAACAGTGTTTGATACAACTTATAGCTTTAAACACCACTCAAAGCTGTATATGAGTTCATCCTATCACTTGTAGTTGCATAGGAACGTTTTTTGTTTCTACTTTATTACTTATGGTGGGATAAAGTCGATTTTGCTACTTAAAGTTGCATGCAGGTTCAAATTGTCACTCAATAAGAAGCAATAGTGCTATATAAGGCCTTAAAATCACTTATAAGCTACTTTTACATATAAGTGGGAACATACCCTTATTTGGAACTAAAAGTTCCAAATGACTAGTACAATAGCGAATTATATCACCAATAGTGGCTAAAGGGATAATTTTACGGCTCTTTTGGAACCAAAAAATATTGCAACTTTAAGGCCTAAGAAGTACCTTATTGCCACTCCAACGCATAAATAGGTGTCAGTAGGAGGTTCTTGGAACCAAAAGCAGTTATTTTCACTTATTTCGAACCACTAACGAACTAAAAGTTCTATTATTGTTCCTATTTGCGCCTTGTCAAAATATATTTAATAGTCTTGCTTGTTTAATAGTCTACAAAAGAGCAAATAATTACTATTGGTAATATCATTCACTGCTTTGCCACTCGCAAGATACAAATAAGTGATTATTAGACTTGATAGTTCCAAATAAGGAACAAATAAGTGAAAATAAACACTGTAGGATCTTTTTTAGGGTTCCGTAGTCAACTAGGAACCCTTATAGTTTCGCCATGTCCGTCTGTCCGTCTGTCCGTCCGCGGCTTAGCTCCGTGATCATAAGTGCTAGAAAGCTGAAGTTTGGTATGTGTATGTATCACGCCGACATAACGGTAAAATAAAAACTAAAAAAATAACTTTTTTCGGGTACCTCCCATACACCTAAAGTGGGGGTGATTTTTTTTTTCGTTCTAACACTAGCGTGTGGGGTGTCGTTGAATAGGTCTTTTAAAAACAATAGGGGCCTTCAAAGATCATTTTTTGATAAAGTCAGCAGTTTTGTAAATATTCGCTCGGTAAATCCAAAAAATAGTGTCCCCCCCCTCTAACTTCTCAACCACGGGTCAAAAAATTATGGAAAAATTCATGAAAATAAGGCCCTATTAGTACTTTCAATGAAAACTATATTGAATAAAATCGGTCGAGCCGTTTTTGAGTTATCGCAAAAATTCATAATTTTCTTTTAAATGACGTAAGTGCCCCGCGGTGTTCTTATACTTCGAACGTTACACATATTAGTTAAGTGCCATACTGCATTAAAACATTTCGCTCAATCTGGTGCGTATAATCGATAACTTCTAGAAGGTAATAAGTAATTACAGTTACTTTGGCGTTTACGACCTTTTATAGAGCTTGAAATCTTTCTCGTAATTTAAATTACATTTTATTGTCTATTGTGAAGGATGGCCAACTACGGAACCCTACACTGAGCGTGGCCCGACATGCTCTTGGACGGTTTTTGTTTCGCCATGTTTACAAATGGAAGCCTATGAAAATTGATTATTTTAACCAGAATTTTATCACACTGACGCATAATCACAGACTTTTGATAGTTGTGACGATGTTACTTTAACATTGTACGTAACCTACAATCATTAGGTCAGGTTTTTAACAGTTTTATTTCTTATCAGTATCTATTCCTTATTTAATTTAGCACTCTCTTTTTTAATATTCCTGATCAAATGAAGGGCGCGTCGAAATTTACAAAGAAAACATACTATAGTTTCACAGTAAAAAAAAATTCGCAAGAATTTCGTGCTTATTTCGATACTTGTATAACGTAAAGTTTTAATCACTCATCAAACAGACATATAAATCCAAAATGAATATGGCAGATCACGTATTACTTCAATTTGACAGTTGCCTCGCCACTCAAAGATAATTTTGGCGACTCATTTATCACTCATTGACCGAACTGAAATGTTTTCATTCGTTCACTGCGCATAACTTTTACCCTTAGTTCTAATTGCCACTTAAGGTTATTGTGAGATCTCTTATGGACGCATAACTTTCACCCATAGTTCTAATTTCCACTTAAGGTTATTGTGAGATCTCTTATGGATTCTATTTAGCACCAAAAATAGGCTGCAATTTTTCTCCTTTTGGTTCTATACTGGTGGCATAAGGGTTCTTGCCACCTATATAGCACTTAGTCATGGTGGTAAATTTCACTTAAGCATCTAATTAGATATGATATACGAGCTATTTAGACCCAATTGTGCTACTTGGGTAGTACTGTGGTCCCGTTTTAACCCTTTGGGTACGGAAATCCTGTGTTGCACTAGAGTACAACGTTACTCAAGTCGGACTCGTTAAACTAACTTCACCGAAGAAAAGAGCCAAGGTTCTGGAAAAACCCATTGCATTTCGTTGCTGCAACGGCCACTATAACTTGACCCTGCTGCCTGCGCCTGCCCACGCCACGTCTGAGATCGTGGTGCAAGGCGAGGGTGCTCGGTACACTGGCCAACGCCCACAATGTTGCGACTTGCAGTGAAAGTAGCCGGATGCGTTTTGAATTTATTAGCTAGGTGCGACCCGTGGTTTCGCCCGCGCATTCCCGATAAGATTAGCCTGGAAAGTTTGCCGTTGCTGTTATTTATGTACTTATATTTTGTAAGGAGAGTAACTATTTGGGAATATAGTATAGTAGACTTACATCGATCTAATTAAATGTAAAAACAGTTCGTAAAGGTACTAAATTACCAAACCGAATATATCTGAGATGATTAGAGCTGTAAAAGTCTACTTCTACGTTTTACTTGAATTATGCAGAAATAGCAGATATTTGGGTTTGGAGCATTGTTCGCCTAAATAAAACCTCCGAAACCCAATTTTTAAGGTACCTATTTATTTATTTATTGTCGTGTATAGAAAGGTCACTAAAAAAATAACCACGCCGAATTGAGGTTTACATAAGCTCCAGACACAGGATACTTTACTATTTGCCTAGGAATTTGATGATCTGGCAAATTATACGATCGGGCGACATATACGAACAGATGTCGTGCTCTGCAGCACTCCACTCGTAACAATAATAATTTAAACGGTAATGCGCTAATCGTGACTGACAACGGGCGGCGCCATGCAATATTAGGTTAGGTACGTACAGTACAGGGATGTTATGTATGTTCACCTTGACACGATGTCAATGCCGCTTCTGTTAGTATGAAAACCCCGCGGACATGTATGGTATATCTACCGAGTACCTACTTACTCGAAATTCGCATTCACTGCTATGGGGCGTGGTAGGAACAAACTTTGTAAAACAGTGAACGCATGTATGCGTCGCTGGTAATGAATGTGTTAATGGTTTAGTATGTACCTACATTCTGTTTTAATTAGAGGGATTTGTAGACTTTCTTACAAAAATAAGGTTTTGGACTAGACTCTAGAGTCCAAAACCAAGTCCATTAGAATGAATAGGTGCTTAACCTCATATGGAACATGCACAATTCATGTGATATAATGGGACACAAAACGCTTAATCGTAGGTACGTACAGCTGAACATGTACGACAATCGAGAGTGTAATTTTTTTCTGAGGGTGTAGTGCTTAATTCATATTCGTTTTAGGTCAAAGTTGAGGACAGGTGCTTTAAACTTCATACAGACGCCATGTTTTTATAACTGGCCAAAGCCAAACCTTTGATTTTGATACGTAAACTGCAGCAGTTGCTAAGCAAGAGCTAAAAATGTACACGATTTGAATAAGCATCAAGAGATTATGAGAAGGTATAGGTAGTTATACTTAAATTTACGTAAATGAATACTGCGCAGTAAAATTAACAGTGCTATTTTTATATCGTTAAGGCTTTACGGATGATTGTAAACATGGAATTTTGTATTGCTCCTTTGGTAGCTGTCGGTTGTGCTATATGTAGTCGGAATGCCAGAAGAATTACCTACTATTTGCTGCAGTTGACTTTACAAGTTTACGTAAATTGACATCAAACTTGGTCTGTACTTACAAATACAAATACTCTTTATTTTATTAAGGAAAAAGACAAAACAACATGGGATACATCAGAATAACAGGCAGAGGTAAACAACAGGCGGTCTTCCGGACAACCTTTAGGTAGCGGAGTAGTTTTTAAAATAGTACTTTAAACAGTTCTTCCGTAATTATCGATATTAATCGTGACCGGCATCAGGCAAGTTCCATGTTTACGACGTAGCGCTCACCTTGACACGCTGTCAATGTCAACGATTCATAGCCTGTCTATACGGTCAAGTAGCAAAAAGTGGTAAATGTGTACTTAGTATTTACACAAATAGTGTGATGAAAAGATCTTGACTGGACTGGTCAAATACTTAAATAAGTTAAACATGGACACCATACCAATCAAAAACGTGAAAAACGTCTTTAAGTAGGTACCTAAGCAAAAGCTGATTTTTAAGCCGTGTAAGTAAGCCTCTGATTGGGCAGTTCGTGTATCTGCTGATGGGCAAGGACAACGTTTTGTCCATGATCCAAAATGTGATTCGCCTGGTCTGTAAACCATTAAAAAGTAACAGTACAAACTTCGTTTGTTTTGTATACATTTCACAGTGACCAGGGGAAATAAAATTTCTTGGCTCTGTCTACGTAACGTATATACGAGGGGCGTTCAATAAAAAGTGAGAATGAGTATGTTATAAACAACTTTTATTAAATGTCATATTATTTTTCAACATACTCACCTTTTAGCATAATATTACACTTAGTATATCTATCAACTTAAAATTTCATTTTAAAAAAAGGTCTCATCTTGAGTACTTAAAAAATCTTGTACTGCAGCGACTACCGCGTCGTCGTCTTCAAATTTCTGGCCTCTCAGGTATTCTTTTAATCTCGGAAATAGGTAGAAATCACTGGGGGCGAGATCCGGTGAATACGGAGGATGCTTAAGGATATCGAACCCAGCATTACGAATTGCAGCCATTGCAACGGCGGACTTGTGTGCCGGGGTATTGTCCTGGTGGAACAGCACAACTTTCGAGACTTTACCTCGCCGTTTTTCGCGGATCTCATTGCGCAATGTTGCTATTTGTTTAGCATATAAAGTGCCCGTAATAGTGGCTCCATGCTCGAGATACTCAATCATTACTACCCCTTTATCATCCCAAAAAACAGAGCCCATGCAGCACCGGCAGGGCCCACCTTGAATTTCTTCGGAGTTGGAGATGATGGCCTTTTCCATGTCATAGACTGCAGTTTAGTTTCAGGGTCGTAATGGTGGAGCCATGTCTCGTCCATTGTTATAAATCGCGCCAGAAAAAGTTTCCGGTCTTGCTTTATCAGGTCCAAAGCTTCTTGTCAAATCTCGACTCTAGTTTGTTTTTGCGTGTCAGTAAGCATTCTTGGTACCCAACGCGCAGATATCTTTTTCATACCCAAGCGTTCATGTAAAATATTATGCACGCTCCCCGTTGAAATCTTTACATTTTCAGCAATAAAACGAACCGTGACACGACGATCCGCCAAAACTAAGTTTTCGACTTTTTTCGCAATTTCTTCAGTTACTGCGGTAGTAGGGCGTCCGGAGCGGGGGTCGTCCATGGTCGATGTTCTTCCACGTCTAAATTCGGCGCACCAACGTGCGACTGTCGAATACGGAGGAGCATTAGACCCTTAAGTGTCCCGCAGATCTAAATTGACTTGGTCCGTAGAATTTTTTTTCAAACACAAGTATTTGATAACGGCGCGAAGTTCAATTTTCTCCATTTTCGCTCACGTACTCCATAGCGTTGCAAAGAAATGGCCGTATTTTTTTTTAAACCAGAAGCAGTTGGATTTTTTTTTCATGAGCAATACGCTAGTTAGATTAACTTTACCGGCCAGTATTTAATTTCCTAATATTGAAAGAGTTTGCATCTCATTCTCACTTTTTATTGAACGCCCCTCGTAAGTTTACGTTAAGCCAGGCCCACGGAGTCCTGCGCAGAGTGCAGGTTAGGAAGCGGTCTGACTAGGTAAATATGTATGGCATTACAACTCCTTACTCTTCCCATAGTAATTCAATCGGTCAGTCTATCTTAGACGATTTCGATGTTCTAGTCTGGTCGACTGGCCGGAAGCAACGACTAATATGGAGTTGTGGAGATCTAACCGAGAGGCCTTTGCCCAGCAGTGGGACACTCTAAAGGGCTAGATAAAAAATATCTTGCTGGACATTATTAATATGAAACCAAATTTCAAACATAATGTATACAAATGTTTAGCAGCAGTTTTTTTTTTTCAAATGTCCACTAAGATTATGAATTGAAGGACAGGTAAGTTTTTCGACTACCAGATTAAGGCGCCATTGTAACTCAAGTTGCTATCAAAACATAATTTACACATAATGCCGATTGCTCGATAGGCTTAGCACAGATTAATGTACTTTGTTGTACGATTTGTACATGACGGTAAATCAACAGCACTGTACCGCTACCGGGGGTTTATATTATATTTTCCGGTTACTGTTTGTAGTACAACCTACGTTTTGTGTCTTTGTCCTACATCGAATCCAAGTTGCGACGAGCAAACTTTAACTCGCCATTAATTAGCTCCGTTAGTTTTTATCCTAAATGAAAATAGAGAGGTGTACGTCTTATTTTATAATTATAATTAATTACAGTGTTGATTGCACCACCACTGCCATCAGCATCCAAGAGGCTTTCCGTGATGTTTGCACGCGTATTTCCCACTCTGTGTATTCCGATTCGTGGTCATCAGTCGTAAAATTTTCAGCTCATCGTCATTACTCATATATTGATCGCATACGTATTTTATATTATCTGGATCGCCTATGATAGGCTAGGTAGGTACGGTAACCCGACGAACTGTGGATTAATCATAATGTTACTCTGTGACATGTCTAAACCCCCGCTAGGAACGCAGACCTTCAGCGCCAGATTACGCAACCTCCGTAATGATAGACATAGTCACAACACGGGCGTGTCAAAAACTGGCCAAGCCCGACTTTGTCGTAAGCACTCAGTTTCCGTGGTTCCTTTTCCAAATCACCGCATGAAAAATTAGAGAATTTTAAAGCTAGCCGAAAACCGTAAATTTACAATAAATATTCTTTATTTGCAGTTAGTAAATTAACCCCGACCTATTGTCGATGTATTATATATTTGGATGTAGTTTACTGTCGGAAAAGTTAAGTATGTCTCTCAATCCAGTATATTCTTCGTGAGAGCACTAAATGTTGCTCTCACGAAGAATATACTGGATTGAGAGACATACTTTCATAGTTTATACGGAACTCTCGGTGCGCGAGTGCGACTTGCACTTGACTGGTTTTGTTTTCTATGGGCGCCAAGCCGCTGTGGTGTTGTGGCTACCCAGGCTGGCAAGGAATTAGGGCCAAAACACAATTAGTACCTACTATAGTCGTGGCATATCGTACCATAATGAAGATGAAGTTCATTTTGGATTTATATATTTCCTTTGACACGACATCGCATCGTGGCACGATGTCATGTCGCGTCGTTCGACGATGCGATGTCGTGTCTTGTAATTAATAATGTCGGCCCTTACGTTTCTTTGTCGCGCGACGAACTGCGAAGTGACCGTGAGCTTGTATAATTATAATCTGTGCCGTGAGTAGTGATGGAATTAAATTAGTAAGCCGCCATCACATTGTAGTAGTATTATTATAGTTATAGGTATCGATCTGATATCGTGATATGAAGTGACTCATAATAGTTTGAGGCTTTTTGCTTTTGATTGTGCTGTAATGAATGATGATATAATCATCGATTTCTGATGACCATCATCTCACTAAGATATTTTGTTTATTTATTTTAGCTTACATTGCAGCATTCTGTCCGCAGCTATGGAGACGACAAATATTGATATGTGGATAAACTATGTAACTCTATAAGGAATTGTACGTTCCGCTCACATTTTTTTTTAAGTCGGTTATAAAAATCTAGCACTTTTCTAATACTGACACGGCCGGGTACATTAGTGGAAGCATCAGTACAAAATCAGATCTCCTATGGTATATGTATGCTCTCGCGCGCCTTGGGTTGGCCCTGAGTTCAACTAATGGTCCGGGAATCATGTCGCGCAACATAGCTTCACTCGTCACGCTCTCACAGTACTGTACAGAAAGAGATAGGTAGTATATCTCGCGCGTGAAAGAGTCGCGTGCTGTGCGTGTCACAAGTTGTGCTAGATGTGCAGCTGGCTGGCTTAGTACTCGTATGTCAAAACAAAAGAAATACTTGATGCATGATGCATTCCAATACCAACATTTTTGACAACCCAATTACGATAAGACCCTCAACACAAATATACAAAAAAAATAATGCATTTTAATTAGAGATACCTACCTAAACAGAAAAATCTCATAAATGAGTTAGTCTGGCGCCGTAAAATACCTAGTTAACATTGTTGAGGCAAAGTTTATCTAAACTTTGAAGTCGAAAGAGAGTTTCAAAAAATGTGTAGGTACCTAAGTAGGTACATTATTTTTATTTTTCAGTTTTTTAGGGTTCCGTACCCAAAGGGTAAAAACGGGGCCCTATTACTGAGACTTCGCTGTCCGACCGTCCGTCCGTCTGTCACCAGGCTGTATCTCAAGAACGGTGACAGTTGAAATTTTCACAGATGATGTATTTCTATTGCTGCTATAACAACAAATACTAAAAATAAAATAAATATTTAAGGGGGGCTCCCATACAACAAACTTACAGATAATGGTACGGAACCCTTCGTGCGCGAGTCCCACTCGCACTGTGCCGATATTTATTTTTAGGTTTATTTTATCTTACTCAGACTCGTTTGTATATTCCTATATTCGACCCTCATACAAGAAAAAAGTGTCCCAAGAATTTCTATGATAACATATTTTTTAAGTGCGTCACATTTGGTCACATTTACATTCATACAAAACCGTAAAGGTGCGTCTACGCTAGGCGAGCCGAGCACGAGCCGAGCACGAGCCGAGCACGAGCCGAGCACGAGCCGAACACAATTCGTCTAATGTGGACCGACGTCAAGCCTCGAACGACCGCGCTGTGAGCGTTTCGTTCGTGCTCGTTTGCGTTCCGCCAGTTGTCGGTTTTTTGACGAACACAAAGGGATTTGCGTCGCGCTCGCAGTGCGCTCGTGGACGTGTTTAGTGACAGACGTCGGTCGCTCGAGCCGAGCATCATGGAAACGTGTACCAAAGATGCTTCCTTGCAATTAATTGAATTATATCTTGTTTGTCGATGTCATTCGAAGAAAGTTCTTAAATTGGCCAGTTGCTTCTTGACCTCTCAAAATGGTTAGCAAATCTAAATTTTGTTGCTTGGATCTCATTTTATATAGATTTGTAGATCCCCATCGTCTTGGCCTTTTTCCTTTTTTGCTGACTGCTATAATAATCGCTGCAACAGCAGCGGCTGCCGCAATTTTATTAATATCGTCCATATTCGCCAAGTGCCGCGAGCACACTGCGGAAAACTACGTTCGAGGGAAGTAATCGTTGCAGGTTCGTTGTACGTCCACACTTGACGCCGCGAACGACGAAGCCGAGAACGGCTCCGCTCGTGCTTCGCTCGTGCTCGGTTCGTCTAGCGTAGACCCACCTTAACGATCTGGAATGGAAATGGGATCCATTAGAATTGGGTTCCATAATGCCAAAATGGGGGCCAAAGCCTCAGTGAGTTCCCTACAAATTGCAGTTCTCTATTGCAACGTGATCATACATATAATGCGCATCACGTTTACGTGGTATCACCGATCATATCGCGGTTTTACGACGCAAGACGTTTCCTAGACTATAAAATACAACTAGACTAGACTATAAAACTTTATTATTGTCCATGAAACGAAGGACGCTGCTTCCGTCAAACAAATCAATCAAGGATTAACAATATCAACATCTCGGTGCATCACAATTGCTATGAGGCCTTCAGAACCGAATCGCTGGTTGCTTGCACAATGCTCGTTGCCAATGAATAACGACGAGTCTGCTGCGAAACGGCTGAAATACTATATTTTATATGTTTTCAAACCCCAAATCAGGTTTTTTGGGAAATATACGAAAAGATAAATTTACAAAAGAATCTACATGATTTATTTTTATTCATACTTTCTTGCAGCAAAACAAAAGTCAGCACAAACGGATGAACTGTTTGTCGATTCAGTTTTTCGAAATTTAAAAAATAAAGTTTGATGGGTGTGATAACGTAAAAAAGAAGTAATTTCGATTCGATTTAGACTTGCGAAAGTTGTGAGGATTACAGCTCACGTGCCACCTTTTCCTCCTTCGCGAATAATATAGTTATCCCTTTTAATATCTTCGACATCTTCGTCCTCTACATAGGCTCGTTAGTTTTTTTCCGATGATGTGTGTTATTCAGTCTGTGAAGCACCGTTGTTAGTGGCTGAAGAAACCGAGCCTAACCTCAGATCGGCATTATCCAGCCGCAAACCCGTACCATCACATGTAGGTGTAATGGTTCTGAAAAATTAACTCAATTTTGTTATAAATGTTATAATAATTAGTTACCTGCATCGGGTGTGACGGTATTAATCCCGGCATACTCGTATAATTTGGTTTCGTACTACCTAACCCCTACGCCGCCGCAATTCGCAGAAATTTCAAAACCTGAAATCTGTCATCTAATCTGATCTGAAAAGGATAGGTATCATCCTGAACCCAGAAAAGTGATCTCGGTGTCGTTATAATGATAGCTAAGTGGTGTGGCAGCGATGGTGTTAATCCCGGTATATAATTGGTGTAGCGCCCCCCACGCGCCGCCGGCGCGACGCCGCGGCGCCATGGGGCGCCGGGCGCCGGGCCCTACCACCGGACATGATACTGGCTAATAATTTCAGTTATTTCTTTCTTTATACTCTTGCGGTTTGGACGGGAAATTTGACCTTTGTGATTAACTGACGCCAGTTCTGTGCCGCTCTCAAATTGCACTTCACTTTAATGCGAATTTCAATTTCGATTACATAATGAAACATTACAACTATAATGTATTTAGGCTAAACTAAACAAGTACCGTTTGCTTGAGCGTGATCCTGATATGTCGTAGAATTTTCTTTCATTTCCTTTCCTTTAGTTCACTTTCCTTCAAGTGAGATCAAGTTCAAGTACAAATTCATTTTTAAATCGACTTGAGAAACTGAGAAGGTTCTAAATTCGCCGGGATGTTTGTTTTTTTTCATGAAATAACCTACAGGTCTATCTCTTGGTATAGGTCACACCTAAATTTTATTTAATTTTTATTGACGATGATGAAGAGACGAGCGCATAAAATATGGAGAACAACATATAAGTATATTGCGCAATACAAGGTATAAACCAGCTTTTTCACTCGATGAAAGTCGTTTGGTAGGGGCTCCAAGCTTCCCCATTAAGCCGGGACATATATTTGAGAACGCTTAGAGTTTATGTATGTGTTTAGGACGGCGGAATCGACGCGTTATTCGCAAACTGTACGGGATTGACTGCCCTACAAAACGTGATACCGTCAAGATTATAATTTATAAGAAGGTATCATGTTGTCAATGTGTTTTTTTTTAATGCCTGCGGAGACAAACGAGCAAACGGATCGCCTGATGGAAAGCGATTACCGGCGCCTATAGATACCTGCATAACCAGAGAAGTCACAATCCAAGTGCGTTGCTGGCCTTTAAGGTGGGGGTGGGAGTAAGCTCTTTTCTTGATGGATATGAATATTGATACTGTTTTAGTAAATGGACACAGCATTCTTCCATCTCGCCGCCAAATGTTTCGTACAACGCTTCAGTTCACAGGATTTTCATTTAGTCGACCACGCTGTCCCTGAACATGTACCTATGTGTAAGTTTTTCATGATTTTTGAAAAGGTCATCCTGTTTAAGTTGTCAATGATACAGATACATCAACAGGAGGGATGGCGGCTCTAAAGATCCTACTACATCAAAGTATTTTGGCAGTGCCAGGCTCAGTGTATCAAGTACTCCCCGCCTTGGCGTGGCGTCAAATCTGTCTAAGAATAAGCCGGAGCAACTTAATTTTCGTCAAAGGCCTTTATAAATAAAGTGTTCCTCTCAGAATATACTGTTTAATAACGGATGAAAAAAGCTGTTTAAAATATGATCTGTAAACAACAAGGAAACCAAAAAGTAGTAGGGATTCGCCGATACTACGATACGGGGCGGACGGGCCTGATGGGCGGCATCCAGGGCGGATTTGGCGGACCACCAAACCTAAAAAAAAAAAAAAAAAAAAAAAAAAAAAAAAAAAAAAAAAAAAAAAAAAAAAACAAATAGCCCCCTACTTAGAGCGTTTGGAATAGGTCCCAGGACGCTCAGACAGCTCTGTCAAGACTTACAGAACGCCCTACGCTAACAATGCAACACCTTCCCCGACCCATCGACCCTTTTCTATTGTCTATCCGAGCTCGGGTTTTATTGCCCTCTCGGACGCCGAGCTCACTTTTATTACGGTCTACTATTGTTTCCCTCTTTTATATTTCTCTTTGGCTACAACTGTCTACAACTTCCTTTGCAAACGGTATACATCTTTTAAGAACATTCTTTAGGTAAAGCTGGACAAATACCTAAACATCTCATACCTAAACTATCAGACTAGGTCCGTCACCTTGGTTCTTATTGGAATCGCTGTTTCAACGCAGCCTGTCTCACATCGTGTCTTTACTCCAGGTTTCTTACTACGTGATATGTGCTACGGTGTACGTATCACTAATCTAAGCTAACCTATGCTAGATCACAATTCTAACCTAACCTAACCTAAGCTACAGGACTACGCCCAGCTAACGCAGGATACGTTACTTGACTACTTAACTTCAGGTAGCCTTACTTCAAAGTATGTCTCTTGTTACTCACTACATATGCTGCATTTGGAACGTTGTTCTATTTATATATTTTATCTTGTTCAACTTAACATTACTTCTAACTTAACTATCACTTAACTTCAAAAACTAATTTTGAAGAACTGCTTTATATACTTACCTACTTAAAACCAGCTACGAGCACAGCACAGTTGTTTTGGTCTTAAGAACGCTGTTCTAACCTAACCTAACCTTGCATAAATTTGACTACGTACTCAATGTTACTTTCATTTCTTTTTTGTAATAACCGACTTCAAAAAGGAGGAAGTTCTATGTAAAAATATTGCATGTAGCATAAGGATAATACGAATCTAATCTTACAATAGTAATGCGGTATTTTATACAGTAATAACTGCTTCAAAACTATACTAACTTATTTAAGCTGTAAGTTAAAAATACGAGTTCTAGTTTTGCATATTTATTTATTTCGTCAAATATTATGTTCTTGAATAGATGCTTAAGAAAATACCTGAATAAACTTTGTAACTTGTACTAACGTGTATTTGTAGTGGGCTGAACTAAACTCGTTGATTTTTTAATTTGTTTGTTGGGTCCATATTGTTTGTAAAGATTTATGACAGGTTTCTTCTCCGAATCATCAAAAGATTCGAAAGTCTATTATAAATTTTATTACTGTTTGTTGGTGGCTGTTGGGCGCGGTACAAACTAGTCGAAACGTGATTTTAACGGTAATCTATTGTCACATCCTTATAAAAGCCGATGGACAGTGACGATCTATAAGTATTCAGAACCGAGTCGTGCTTGTTACCAGAGCTCTCTCAGTGTACAGTGACATAGTGTTGAATCGTGCTACAGTGCTTATAAAAAATGGCAAATATAAGTATGTACTATTTTTTATAAAATATGTATGTAGTATTTTTATGTACTATTTGTTTAACAGTGTTTTTTTTTTCTGTAACTTGTGTTCATCGTGTTACTTGTTAAGTGTGTTAATCGGATGTATAACTTATTGTTGAATATTGTTACAGTTCACGGAAAACACTTTCAAGAATTTTTATTACCCTGAACCTGAACATGATGATTCAGGGAGTGATGAAGAAGGCACACTCGGTTTTAAAGTGAAACAAGCCATAGCGAAGAAACGTCCTGCAAATAGTATCGAGAGTTTCTTTGAAAAACCGCAGAAAAAAGTGAAACCAGTGAAGAGATCTTCCAGTGTGTCGCAAAGTTCCCATACCGGTGTTGCTTACCTATCTTCGGGTAAAGACGATGCTGCGTATGCATCACACCTTATTAAGATAGAAATATACGATCTTGAAAAAGTTAGGAACATCGCACCAGAAGAGCACTGGAAGCACGCCGATGTGAGATTAAAATCTTACATCTCAACTGAGCAAGATCCACAGCTTGAGACTGTCCGTGATGTGATATACAACATAACGAAAGACATAGCTTCAAAGGACACTTGCGTGAAATATTTTATAAACAATACGAAAAAGTAAACTAAGTGTTTGTGTAGTTTTAATACTAGGTTAAAACTGTATTTATTATATAAGACATAAGATAATATTTTATAACATACCCTTGTGTACTACTAGTATTATATATTTCTTACTGCTTAAACAACAACTTTTTGTTATTCAAAATTGTTAAGACTCGTTTTATAACCACATGTTGTAATTTGTTTTGTAGCCTAATCATATTGATCTATTTCCCTTTGCAAATGTATAAAAGCCTCCACCCTTTAATATAAAATCACTAAGCTACGTTTGTTATTTTAAGGAAAAAATTTGTTGTAATGTAATCACTATTTTTAGGTAAATAAGGTTTAATTAAGGTATTATTTATAAATAAAAAAAATCAGTTTAGTATATATATATTGTTTTATTTCACAAAAATTGACTTAAACATATTTCTTAAAATTAAATCGTTACAAAGAGAATTTTCAGAAAACAAACTCAATAAATCGCTCATAGTTTTTCCTTGATACTTAAAATATAAATAAACTAAACAATATTCGCCACAAACTGAAGTAAAATGATTTTGAAGTGGTCTTTGGTTATAAAACCACCGTTTTGCATTTCTATTCAAAAATAACTTATGATAACCAGTAGGTTTCCGACCAAATGAGTCAAAGTATTCCCCTACACCTTTAGCATCAATATGCATTGCAACCCAATGGGAACCTGGTTTCGAATCAGGGTCCAAATTGCTTACAATAAAAACTGGACGAGCAACCCAAATAGGGATTCGGTTAGCAGCAAAAACATTTGATTTAAATCTAGGGTTAATTTTTTTCATACAATATTGAATTTCATTAGTATCCATAATAAATAAAATATGTATACATTCATCGATGATGTTACAAACACAGATTAAGAAGAAATGAGATTAATTGTTAATTTCACTGTATTTATATTTATTTTAACTGTTGTAATCTACAGATACATCACGATTTTTGTTTATTTCAATAACATTATCAAATTCAGCGTACACAATACAGTTAATAGTAGTGCTCAAGGCATTATCAAAACGAACTTCTATCCGAACACTTCCGTGTCTTACAAGGTTCCAGTGTGAGGTAGAACTGGCTGACAGGTCAGGCGTCAAATCGAAACATAACAAACAGTAACCTTCCCCGTAATCGGTTCTGCTTATTGCATTACCTTCATTGTGGAAGTGAATACCAGTCCCAGAAAATAGAGTATGATATGTTGATGCTATTAAACCAGAACTAAATGATGGTTGTAATGTTCTAGAAGGAATTTCATGACCATCTACAAATAAACTAAAAGAGTTCATATTATAATTTTGAAAATTGAAAGGGTTCAATGCAAAATTACCATTAAACGATGAATTTGATACAAAACCAATTATACATCTTTTAGGTACTTGTCCAAGAAATATGTTATCTAAAGTTTTACCCTGTATTCCTGACGGTATTGTAAGTACCTTTACTTCTGCTCTTGTGATAGGGTATTTTGCAGTTGTTGATGCTAGCACTTTCTGATGAGCTAACAAAACACTTGGACTGATTCTAGCTCTTCTTATTATGAGACTAGCGTCCATTATTTGTACCTTAAATTTCTTATCTTGGTGACAAATAAGATTAAACGATTCTTTTGATCGCACTAACTTAACACGCATTTCTACACCATTCACTAGAAACTTCTCTTGGTTAAACATATCACCATGTAAATGTCCAATCATTTCAACTTGTTTACTATCTGTAACAAATTCCATCCTTTTGTGAAATCCTTTGTTATTTGCGTCAACGGTGTCCATATAATGTGCTGTATCTTCATACCATAACCCACAAGTAAGGTGAGTTTTTTTAGCGGCTGGTCCATAGTTAAGTAGATTTTCCATGTAAGCACGGTAAGCATATGTGTTGTTTGGTGGCGAGATTAGTTTTTGATTTAAATATACGTCAAGTTGATTAAAAAGGGAGTGCAACCAATTATTAACGGGGGCAACTTGAGTATCAGGCTTTAACTTTGTACCATCCTGGTTTAATATTTTGGCGTTTATATGTAATAATGTATGTGATAAGTCAATGTAGTCATCACCTGAACCGGGGACTTGAAACTCAATAGGACCATCATCACTTAAAGATGAGATTGGTTTATAATGAACCCACTGTCCACTCTCAATACTTGTCTGTGTCGAAGGCAGGGCAAATATATCTAACTCAGATTTTGCACATTCACACGAATGATTGTGTAGGAATGACATGATTTACTTTGAAAATATATCGTCACTATATTTATTTCTCTTAGCTCCTCTTCGGCGCGATGCTTTCAAGGTAATGAGAGGTTCCCGTCTCTTAGTTGACATTTTATACCCAGATCCCGACATCAGAGAATCGATCTTTTCATCAGCTTTTCTTTTTAAGTTAGCACTAGCTTCTTTAAATCGAGACCTAACTGAACTATCTATAGGGCGTGAATTTACCATATCAGATAACAAACCAACCCCCGCATCTAACGCTTCTTTTCCAACAGTTTTAAAACCACTAGACAACAAAGGAATTACTGACCTAAACAGTCCCCCCAAAAAACTTCCAATCCCATGCCCTCGCTGAAACGGAACACCTTTATAGACAATTCCTATACCAGAACCAGCTTGATGGGTATAATAATGATCGTAGGGACAAGAGTGAGATGATCTTTTATAATTCATCTTAGCCGTTGAAAGTGTAGTTTCACGCAGGAAATTCCGAATTGAAATGGCACTCTTGCACCGGTAGTTGTTCTTATATCTATTTCCATAGTATCAAATTCTCTACGTAAAACAGGTACATAATGAGCGGGTGAGAAAATGTGTGTTTTATATGCTCCATAATGGAATTCTGTTGGATCTAATGGTATTATTCTAAGCAACGTAGTTATAACATCACCAACTACCTGTGGTTGTATGATGTCTGTATAAACAAATAATTGTGATGGTAAGCCCAAATACAAATTAACAGGATTTTTACCAAATGAAACTTGCCGTAAATTTGTTTTCGGTTTAAAACCTAACTGTAGACTTAGTATTGGGGTTGTTATAAGAGAAGTTATATCGTTATTAATTGTTGCTACCCCAACCATTTTGGTTAGATTATCATATCTAAACTTTACATTATTTTTCAGTTGTGGGTTGTCATTAAAAGCTTGAATAAAATGGTCAACGTTGTCATATGTAGTTGCTGGTATATGAGTTTTTATATCTACAATTTTGGCTATCTTGTCAGTGGGTGACACTACTTTCTTTTTTAAATAAATCATATTTTCATGATCTTGAACATTGTACATTGAACAAGGGTATTGAAATTCTACTAAGCCAACTACCCATTCTCCTTCCAACTTTATACTCCTGGGTAATTTGGTTAAGAAGTGTGCAGTCGTATTATCGGTATAGTAGTCCGAGGAACTGTTACTTAACAATGTAATATAAAAGCTGTTTTCACTCATATTTTTTTTAAGCTTGAAGCGAGTATCCAAGAATTAAATTTGTTAGGATAACCTCGCCACTTCACTAGTACTTCTTTTCTGGCACCAACCCCACGTGAGCGTATTATTTTATCAATTTTATAATCAATGGAGGGGAGATAAGTCACTTTTTGTAATTCCTTAGAATAAAATGTACCAACGATAGGCTCACCTTCTAAATCTCTTAACGTATACACAACTCGTGGAAAGCGGTTTATTATTGAATCAATTCTAAATATTTCGTCACTCCAATTAGTTTCGTAACCCTTTTGAAATATATGTTTATATTTAGTAATTCTAACATGATCACCAACATTTAGTTTTGTGATTTCCAAAGTAAGTTGTCTATCCTTTTTTCTGTTATACAAATTACACCAAACAGTCATGATATTATCAAAATTTACATCGATAGGGCGCATTTTAATACTAGAATGATAACTGTGATTATAAGAATAAAGAAGTTCTTGCAAAATATCTATATATTTGTATGTATTCTTATGAGTAAAGTAACGCCACATTTTCATTTTAAGAGTTCTTTGAAACCTTTCTACTATACTTGCTTTAATGTCAGGATTGTTAGTAGTATAGTAGTTAATGTTTTTGCTCCTAAAGTAATCCCTTGCTGCCTTTGAAACAAATTCGGTGCCTTTATCAGATTGGATGTGACGAGGAGTAGAATTGGCTTCAGTAAATATGCTTTCAAAACAATTTATAACGGTTGTGGCATCTTTCTTTTTCATAGCTCTCGCAAAAGCATATTTACTGAACACATCAATAACACACAGAATATATTTGTATCCATCATTATATTGACTGTAAGTACCCATATCACTCAGATCAGCTTGCCAGAGTTCATTAAAGTTAGATAAGACGTATCTATTTCTTGTGAATCGCCTTTGAACCGGTTTATGCAGTGTGTACGTTTCTTGAGATTGTAACCAGTTCTTTACTTCGTCTTTGTTCATTCGTCCTTTCATTTGTTTACTTAATTTATTTAAACTACTGTAGCCTGCTGGATTAGATACATCGTAGTATATTGCATGAATGTCTAATAAGGGCTCCATCTTTCCCAATCTAGTTTCTTTTTGTTTGCCTTGAGCAGTACACTTGAAAGAGGTGTACTGGCGCTTGTGTCTTTAAATGACGATGACGATCGAGCACTTGATGGAGCAGATGATGCGTGAGGTTCACTCGATTGAGGTTTATTTATAAATTCTAGATTAGTAGGATTACCTATACAAGACGTAGGAACTTTTATATCTCTTAAAAATAAAGCAAACTCTTCCCATCCTGTTGGCTTAGGGCGTTTAAGAGATCTAACCGTATCGCTTACCAGATCGAGAATATTGCTGTTTGGAATAGTTCGATTGTTTATTACAACTTCACCATTTGTTTTCCACCATATTTTTGGTCTGCTTGACACAATACAAGTCAATAATGTTCTGGTTTTTTTCTCATATGATTTTGGTAAATTATCTATAATACGAGATGGACTGAATAGTACAGTTTCTGGATTTTTTGTATCAGACGGTGTAGCTGCAGTAACTGCAGAAACATCACCATCTGGTAGTGTTTTATTTGCAACTGATTCATAATTTTCATCCTCCTCCTTTTTGTTTACTTTTAAGTTTAAATCCTTACTTTCATCGTTGAGTTGATCAAACCCCTCCATCACTATTGGTATTTTAAATGGTTTTCGATCTGATTCAATAAAGTGCAAAAATCGTTGTAGTGCTTGAGAATATAATGCCCACTTTTCACGATCATTAATTTTACTCTTCAGGATTTTTTGCATCTCTCCGTCTAGGCGAGATGATACATTTTCGGGTTGGCTATCATTTCGTTTGAGTCTTTCAATAAAGTCTGGTTCAACTAACAACATTTTTTTTGTGTTTTCCATTTTATTTTATGTTACGGAGCTTACTAAGGCACTTAAAACTGCACCTAATATAATAGGTAGAAATGCACCTCCTTTTTGAATAATAACAGTTTTCCTCAATTTGTGTTTCCCTTTCGAAACTAGTTTTCGTAATGTGTCTTTATATTTGTTTAGTTTTGATTTATCTTTTGATTCCAGTGGTATTTTTCCTTTTAAAACGTTATAAATACACTCACAAATAATATTAATTTCTTCATCTTCACAAGATTTTAGCAACGCTGTGCGATACTTTGGTTTAAGTAACTGCAGTGCTTCAAGTAAATGTTTATATGTGTGTACTCTTGGATGCATTATTTGGAACTGATTAAAACGTGTTGATTCTTGTCGTATTTAAACCCTTTCTTGGGAACATATACGGTACAATGCCCATCAAAAGGAAATATTTTAGTTTTAAAACGACATATGTCATCGGTATTTTGCTTCAGATCAATCATAAGGTAACCATGAGCATCTTTAGTGGCATCTTTGTAGGCTTCATCTACAAATTTTGGGTTCTCCGGATAAACTTGTCGTGACAAGTAGCGAATTTGTGTTTTATCCCTCGGGTTTTTGAAGTATACAATATAGCTGGTATTCAATGAAATATCACGTTGTCCTTTGCCTTGATGAAATATGTTTTGAGTAATATAAAAAACACTTAAGTTTCTATGGTGACTTCCTTTTGTAAAAATATCAACGATTCGTCCATCCGATTCTCTCATCAAGTCATCAATTATGAGAAGCTTGGGCTTTTTTCCATCAAATAAAGAAAAATCTGGTATTCCTTGGCTATAATTTACATTTTCCAGATTGTACAAAGGTTGCATTTCATCATAACACCAAATAATTTCATCAAATTCAACATTACATACTTCTTTTGCATTGTTTAAAAAATTGGTAACAAACTGAGTTTTACCACACCCACTTGGACCCGCTACTATTGTAGTGAAAGGGTGGTTAAAATGAATCATTATAAATTTTTAAATATGTGTGTTCATATGTTAACGGATTGACTTCAAATGAGAAAATTTCTAGACCATAGCTTTTTAAATAAATTTGGTAAAAAAAAATGGGGTAACAAATAAAAAAAAAAAAAAACAAAAATTTTGCTAATTATTTTTTAATATTTATATTATTCTAGATAAATCACATAAAAATTTACAAAAACATATTTTTTGCCAATCATTTTATTGCCAAAACTTAAAAAATAAAAAAAAAAACATCCTAAAATACAATATTATGTACAAAAAATAAATATGAAAATTGAATGTTCCGTGTATTTTTTTTTTAAGAATTATGAGGTATTTTATAATGACCCCACGCAAGAGTATCCGAAGTGTTTTTCAATAAATATCGTTTTGTGTCGTTGTAAGATAATGATATTTTATTGACATTTTGCGTAAATAAAACATGCTTTATTGATCGGAATCGTAACATTTGAGCATGTTGTATATTTCTATCAAATAAACAACTTTTATAGTCGTTAAGGGTTAATTTCTTGGTAACACACTTGTTTATTCCTTTAGCTTTGGATATAATACCACTATTTTGAACATCTAAGGCATACATTTTTGATCTAAGACCAACAAACTCTTTCAAAATTTTGCCATTATTTTCGTCTTTAAAAAAACCTAACCTCTTTTTATTTAGTAATGGTAAACCATATGCATTGTTGGGTGGGTAATCAGATGTATCATAATACAAGTTCAGGTCAGATTTAATGTCCTCATAAAAGTTAGCAGTGTTTATTTCATATATTAAGCTATCAGTATCCGTGTAAAGGAGCTTGAGATTTTCCGTATATTTGTATTTCATATAATTGTAGTGGAATTCGTACATTAAAGTTTTCGATAGATCTAAAATGCAGAATCCAAGGTAAATTGGTTTGTTATAAAAGATTTTTGTTTTTTTCAATTGCACAGCAGCTAAATTCTCAGAAAATATTGATAAACTATGAAATTCAGGTTTAGATATTAAGGACTGTACCCCTTGGGATTTTCCGCGATTTTCCCAGTGACTTAATAATTTAACATTCACACGTTTCGTGACATTTTCCATTGTTTTACCAAAAACAGAATTATTCATAAGTTTAAAGAAATCTTTTTCAAAATCAGATGTCGCCAGCGAACGCATTCGGGTATTCAAATCTATGTAACTTTTTAACCAAGTAGATTGTTTGAACTTCAACACACGATGGATTTTCACTAAACGCAACCCATTTTTTAAACATTGTTTAAGATTTCTGTAATGTAATACATAATTATATTTATTGTTTAAATTGGGAATCAATTTTTTTTCTTTAGAATCACCTAGACATACATTTTCTGGACAGAACGGCAAATCTGAATGAGAGTCATGTAATTCCTTGGGGTACTCTAGATCAACTTCTAATATAAACCCATATTCAGCATCGTCTGAAACATTGAAATCGGTATCTTTATTTACCCATTCAAATTTGCCAGACGGAAGACATTGTGACATAGCCCACCCATAGAGATTATTTGCGTCTAAGTACATGAGAAAAGATGAAGGAATATTTGGATCATAGTCTTCCATAAATGTATTATTTGCTTTTGCATGTCTGTTGCTACATTGGGAAATCCCTCCTCGAATGTTTTTCGCTATAAAAGCTATTTTGTCGACATCTGTTAAAAGTTCTAAACTTATTTTGGTAGTCCTCAACATCGAATCAAAGGAAATTCCAGGCGCGGTATAATAATGGGCGGGATCTAAACCATATGTCTTAAGACACACATTTCTAAAATTTTCAAATATGTCAGTTAGTAATAAAACATCTGTTTTCAGATAAAGATTGGAATAATCCCCCATATTTTTGCATTGGAAATGAGACCAAATATCTTGAGCATGTAGGAAATCGTTTTCGGAAATGTGACTGTCAGTAAGAGAACTATAGAATTGATCCTGTGTAGGAAGCGAAGTTAATTTCAGTGAATCATACGAAGTCATGTACTCATATGGATAGACACCCTTCCGTATTAGACGTTTAAAGTCTTCTTCACGAGGAAAGTTCAATTTCAATTCGTAAAATTGGTCAGTAGTCAAGTTTTTAGCTAATTTATCCAAGCTACTCGACATAAATTTAAGAGAATCGACAAATCTCAATTTTACAACACGATTATTCACTTGTAAAGACTTAGAAAACGAAATATACTTTTCTTTATTTTGTGGGATTAGTTCTATGTCACCATCTTCAAGACCAAGTCCATGTACAATAAAATGACTATCGTAATTGCTCAAATTATGGAAAAATACAGGTACAAAATTGGGTGGTTTGTATTTTTCAGAACAAAATTTATGTGCAACGCCTTCGTAAAGTCCAGTATGATAATTATAAGAAACGGTTGAGTCATCATTCAAATTTCTATCACAAATATAACAAGCATGGCTTTGCATAATGTCTACCTTATTAGCATCTGTTAGAGGGAAAGAAGTTTTAGCAAACGCATTACTTTTACAAATAGTTTCTAAATCTTCTTTTATGACTTTCATAAATGTTTTTGCACAGTCTTCACCTGTATATGTTCTGTACACAGATAACTTGTCATTATAAGAACACTTAATATAGTAACCGAAGCTATAAACTTCATGTTTTTGAATATTGGTAGTAGAAGATGTACTGGGGTTGTTAGAACAGGATTGAATTGGATTTAAAAATGCCTCAAAATCAGCGTATACAACAAAAGGTACTCTTAATTGTCGTTCATAATTATTAAAAGTAACTTGATTCGATGGAACATATTCGTTAAACCAATTTCTTGTGTCTTCTTTTTCGGATGGTAAGTTTGTGCATACGTGGAAGCAGTCGTTTTTTTGATGTTGGTTTAGTCTCTCGTGTGATGTAAATTTAATTAAGCAACCATCGCAAATATGAACAGCATGTTGTGCATTTGACAATTGCTTAGACACTAACCTCGATAAATTTTTGATAAAACAATAATGTCCTTGGTTATCTTTAGTTATGTACAACAAGTTTAAGTGATTAGACTTTTTTAATTTAGTTAAATGTAGTGGGCCTATAACATCGTGTTTCTTGTTTTGAGAGTTGTACTCGAGACCAAATACATTAATGCTAATATCATTATTTTTTTCAAATTTATGGATATCTCCCAATTTAAATGGAAAAGTTAAATTTTCAAAGTTCAATTTATTCTTATGTAATATGTATGAACTGACCATATTTGAATGACTTTTGGGTTCGTATAAACCAGACAATACAGCCCATCGAAAACACTCATGGTCATTGTTTTTTACATTAATAACCGCTTTTTTATTTTTTATATCACGAGGTAATTCGATAAAAGAAGAGCCGCGTAATGGATTATATTTGTTAATATTGAGATCGATATGATTAAATGTTACTAAACTCCACCCACTATCTTTTCTTTCAAAGTTTGACAACCTTATCACAATTTCATTTACTAGGGACGTAAAAACAGCAGCTTTATCAGTGCTGATATCAACAATACTATTACTTAATTGGAAATCAAATGTATTATTTAATTGTTTGGTATCTTGTGTAAAATTTGCATTAAGAATAAAATTTACTTTTAAAGCGTGATGTTTGTTAAGTGAACGATCTAATAATGTAAAGATCTTATCCTTGTGTTTTTGTAAAATAGTTTCGGGATCAAGAGGTTGGTGATCCATTTCATTAAATAATATTCTGTAAGTAGCGACTCTGTTTTTGAATGCATTTTCAATTAATTGGACATTAACATATTCACTATCGGATCTCAACACATTATTTTTGTGAATATTACTATTTAAATGGTTACCAAAATATCTTTTTGACACGAACTTTTTACACACCGAACATTCAATTTCAGAATTATTTTTTGTACTTACATTGACATCGGATAATGGTTCTTCGCTTGAGAATGTAGACATATCACGACTGTTGGAAGGGTAGTTTCTCTTCACTGGTACTTCTGCACCCGTACTTGTAGCTGTCCTTTTTCTCCCCCGTCCTACTTGGTTAGATCTGTAATAGAAAAAGTGAAACGTTAGTATTTAATACAAGATTTAAAACTTCAAAACAATGATTAAATTATTATCATTATACTAACTTAAGTTTTTTCGACATTGCTGGCAATATGCCTGCATTGTTAAAACACCATCAATGACATCTGATGACAAGTTATGCATCGACTTATTGATATGCCCATCACATGGTGTGTAATAGGGTATAATATCTTCATCTTCCAAAAGCGCCTGAGGTAATTGATTGTCAATATACCACAATCTTATGTTTCTATGAAATACTTTTAAAATGAATCCTTTGCTTAAAACTGCAATTTTGTCGTGGGTTAAACTAGTTCCCATATGAAAGTATCCAAGCACCATTTTTAAAACAGTATTTTGTACAATACACAGACACAGTACTAGCACAAACACAGTAACTGGAATAATGAATGATTTCTACACCAGAGACGTCGCTTATAAAGAACCTTCCAGGATCCCCACCCAACAGAGAACAATGAAACTGAGCCATAAAAAGGCAACAACTCAATGACACTGGTCAATGGTTTTGTACAAGTTTGAACAAGAATAAACTGTTTAAATTGCATGTCTAAATATACAAGTACAATATCAATAAACAATATAACAGGTTGGAACAAGAGTACTCACCCTTGACTATGTAGCTGGCTTAGTAATTCCCCGATCTCATACATTTCTTGATCACTTTCAATTTCTTCGCATAGCCTGACGAGCTCGGAATCGTAAACATCACAGCTTAAACAGTCCATCGTGAGATGTGTCTAAGAAAATAGTGATTACATTACAACAAATTTTTTCCTTAAAATAACAAACGTAGCTTAGTGATTTTATATTAAAGGGTGGAGGCTTTTATACATTTGCAAAGGGAAATAGATCAATATGATTAGGCTACAAAACAAATTACAACATGTGGTTATAAAACGAGTCTTAACAATTTTGAATAACAAAAAGTTGTTGTTTAAGCAGTAAGAAATATATAATACTAGTAGTACACAAGGGTATGTTATAAAATATTATCTTATGTCTTATATAATAAATACAGTTTTAACCTAGTATTAAAACTACACAAACACTTAGTTTACTTTTTCGTATTGTTTATAAAATATTTCACGCAAGTGTCCTTTGAAGCTATGTCTTTCGTTATGTTGTATATCACATCACGGACATTCTCAAGCTGTGGATCTTGCTCAGTTGAGATGTAAGATTTTAATCTCACATCGGCGTGCTTCCAGTGCTCTTCTGGTGCGATGTTCCTAACTTTTTCAAGATCGTATATTTCTATCTTAATAAGGTGTGATGCATACGCAGCATCGTCTTTACCCGAAGATAGGTAAGCAACACCGGTATGGGAACTTTGCGACACACTGGAAGATCTCTTCACTGGTTTCACTTTTTTCTGCGGTTTTTCAAAGAAACTCTCGATACTATTTGCAGGACGTTTCTTCGCTATGGCTTGTTTCACTTTAAAACCGAGTGTGCCTTCTTCATCACTCCCTGAATCATCATGTTCAGGTTCAGGGTAATAAAAATTCTTGAAAGTATTTTCCGTGAACTGTAACAATATTCAACAATAAGTTATACATCCGATTAACACACTTAACAAGTAACACGATGAACACAAGTTACAGAAAAAAAAAACACTGTTAAACAAATAGTACATAAAAATACTACATACATATTTTATAAAAAATAGTACATACTTACATTTGCCATTTTTTATAAGCACTGTAGCACGATTCAACACTATGTCACTGTACACTGAGAGAGCTCTGGTAACAAGCACGACTCGGTTCTGAATACTTATAGATCGTCACTGTCCATCGGCTTTTATAAGGATGTGACAATAGATTACCGTTAAAATCACGTTTCGACTAGTTTGTACCGCGCCCAACAGCCACCAACAAACAGTAATAAAATTTATAATAGACTTTCGAATCTTTTGATGATTCGGAGAAGAAACCTGTCATAAATCTTTACAAACAATATGGACCCAACAAACAAATTAAAAAATCAACGAGTTTAGTTCAGCCCACTACAAATACACGTTAGTACAAGTTACAAAGTTTATTCAGGTATTTTCTTAAGCATCTATTCAAGAACATAATATTTGACGAAATAAATAAATATGCAAAACTAGAACTCG
>CANQKS010000039.1:0-20807 GCA_947623375.1 Apotomis capreana
TATACATGTGGGTACATTGTATTTTTGCTGCTGCCTACCGTGTAGACAATAAATGTCAGTCTCGAAATACTTGTGTTTCTATCATCGTCCCTCGCAAGCAATACCCAGTATATACCAATTGGCGACGAGTCCGCTTATTAAATCTGGTACTATAATACGTGTAAAGTGCTAAAAAACATGAGTGCAGAAAAAAAAACCGGACCTCAGTGGCTTAAGAGTTCAAAATGAATGTCGACGTGTGGTCGACCTACGTCAGCAGATTAAAGGCGTGGTTTACAATTCAAGATGTAAAAGTAAAAGTGGCTGATTTTTCTAAATACCTAGTAGCGGTAGTGGGCACTGAACCTTTGGATTTAATTATTGACCTGTGCTACCCGGATGCACCAGAAAAGGTTAGTTTTTTTGATAGAATCATAACCTTAGTTGAAGAACATCTTTCACCAAAAAGGTCGATAGTGGCAGAGAGAATGATTTTTAGGTCATGTAAACAAATCGAAGGTCAAACGATAAGCGAGTACCTCGTTCAATTAAAGAAGTTGAGTAAATGTTGTAAATTTTCAAACAACGATATTTTATTAGAAAACTTGCGCGACCAGTTCGTTTATGGGTTACAAAGCGAGCGTATTCGACAACGAATGCTGACGGAGGACGACGGGCTCACGCTCAAACGCGCAACCGAGTTGGCGTTGTCGCTGGAGGCGGCTGTTCGAGAATCCAAGCCGGCGTCGGCGGTTCAGAATAGTACGGCTGCGCCGGGCTTCCGCGGTGAGGCGGAGCCCGTGTTCGCGGTCGGCGGCGGCGCGGCGCGCGGGCTCGAGGCTCGCGCCGCGCCGGAGGGTTCTTCAGGCCTCAGCGCCGAGGCTACGGCGACAACGGCCGGGGAGGGTCGACGTCGTCAGGAGAGAGGTGCTACCGTTGTGACGGACGACACCCAGAACAACAGTGTTCGTTTAAAAATAGTGAGTGTTATGTGTGCGGCGATGTAGGTCATATCGCGAAAATGTGCCGTTTTAGAAAAGATCCGAAGAGAGTACATCGAGTGATCACAGATGGGGCCGAGGAGCTGTCGAATGTAGGGTCGGACTCCGACGACGGCCCTCTGGATGTCTACCAGCTGAGCGACGCCGAACCAGATACTAAATGGACAGTTAAGGTAAACGTTAACAATGTCGGGTTAACAATGGAAGGCGATACTGGTTCTGCTATCAGTGTGATATCCTTTTCCACATATAAAAAATATTTTAGTAATTATAAACTTTATCCCTACGAGTCAAACTTAAAAATGTACAGTGGTCAAAAGGTGAAACCGAAGGGTAAAATCATTTGTAAGGTGGAAATCGATAACCGTACGGTGAACGGCTTAAATCTGGTAGTCATCGATAATACTTTTAGACCATCGTTGTTAGGTCGTAATTGGATGAGGGCTTTTGGTATAAATTTCCCGTGTATTAGTGGAAGCAAACCGGTAAATTCGATCATCGTAAAACCGTCTAGTGAGGATATCTGTAAGAAACGTAAAAGAATTAAAAGCCTTCCTCGGGTTAGTTAATTACTACGGCAAATTCTTAAGAAATCCAAGTGACGTATTGAGTCCGTTATACGAACTATTAAAAACGGAAACCGATTTTGTATGGAGTGCGGAATGCGACGCAGCGTTTAAAAAGGTAAAACGACAGCTAGTGGAGGCTCCCGTGCTCGCGCATTTCGACGCTGCGCTCGCGACGTCGGTGACGTGCGATGCGGCGCCGGGCGGCGTGGCGGCCGTGCTTGCGCAGCGCGGCTCCGCACTCCATACAAAATCGGTTTCCGTTTTTAATAGTTCGTATAACGGACTCAATACGTCACTTGGATTTCTTAAGAATTTGCCGTAGTAATTAACTAACCCGAGGAAGGCTTTTAATTCTTTTACGTTTCTTACAGATATCCTCACTAGACGGTTTTACGATGATCGAATTTACCGGTTTGCTTCCACTAATACACGGGAAATTTATACCAAAAGCCCTCATCCAATTACGACCTAACAACGATGGTCTAAAAGTATTATCGATGACTACCAGATTTAAGCCGTTCACCGTACGGTTATCGATTTCCACCTTACAAATGATTTTACCCTTCGGTTTCACCTTTTGACCACTGTACATTTTTAAGTTTGACTCGTAGGGATAAAGTTTATAATTACTAAAATATTTTTTATATGTGGAAAAGGATATCACACTGATAGCAGAACCAGTATCGCCTTCCATTGTTAACCCGACATTGTTAACGTTTACCTTAACTGTCCATTTAGTATCTGGTTCGGCGTCGCTCAGCTGGTAGACATCCAGAGGGCCGTCGTCGGAGTCCGACCCTACATTCGACAGCTCCTCGGCCCCATCTGTGATCACTCGATGTACTCTCTTCGGATCTTTTCTAAAACGGCACATTTTCGCGATATGACCTACATCGCCGCACACATAACACTCACTATTTTTAAACGAACACTGTTGTTCTGGGTGTCGTCCGTCACAACGGTAGCACCTCTCTCCTGACGACGTCGACCCTCCCCGGCCGTTGTCGCCGTAGCCTCGGCGCTGAGGCCTGAAGAACCCTCCGGCGCGGCGCGAGCCTCGAGCCCGCGCGCCGCGCCGCCGCCGACCGCGAACACGGGCTCCGCCTCACCGCGGAAGCCCGGCGCAGCCGTACTATTCTGAACCGCCGACGCCGGCTTGGATTCTCGAACAGCCGCCTCCAGCGACAACGCCAACTCGGTTGCGCGTTTGAGCGTGAGCCCGTCGTCCTCCGTCAGCATTCGTTGTCGAATACGCTCGCTTTGTAACCCATAAACGAACTGGTCGCGCAAGTTTTCTAATAAAATATCGTTGTTTGAAAATTTACAACATTTACTCAACTTCTTTAATTGAACGAGGTACTCGCTTATCGTTTGACCTTCGATTTGTTTACATGACCTAAAAATCATTCTCTCTGCCACTATCGACCTTTTTGGTGAAAGATGTTCTTCAACTAAGGTTATGATTCTATCAAAAAACTAACCTTTTCTGGTGCATCCGGGTAGCACAGGTCAATAATTAAATCCAAAGGTTCAGTGCCCACTACCGCTACTAGGTATTTAGAAAAATCAGCCACTTTTACTTTTACATCTTGAATTGTAAACCACGCCTTTAATCTGCTGACGTAGGTCGACCACACGTCGACATTCATTTTGAACTCTTAAGCCACTGAGGTCCGGTTTTTTTTCTGCACTCATGTTTTTTAGCACTTTACACGTATTATAGTACCAGATTTAATAAGCGGACTCGTCGCCAATTGGTATATACTGGGTATTGCTTGCGAGGGACGATGATAGAAACACAAGTATTTCGAGACTGACATTTATTGTCTACACGGTAGGCAGCAGCAAAAATACAATGTACCCACATGTATACAGGGTGTCCCAGAAGTACCACGTCACAGTGACACTGGAGGTAGATCAGCTCAAGAGGAACCCAACCAACCTAACATGACCTCAGTAAAAGTTGCACGGTTTTCGAGTTATTACCGAAATAAAAACTTTTGAGAATTTTCCTCTTTTCTTTTACATTCTTAGTACCAGCATCGATACGGAAAGCTTTTAATGACAGTTTTTTGTGTTTATCAAATCATGAATAGCTAATTCAGAAGTGTAAAGTGTTATTTTGTCAGTAACTATTGTAAAATGCTGAAGAAAACTTGATTAATCTTGATTTAATTTGTCACAAAAACACGAACTTCAACTTTAACCATCTGCCATGTTTTTTTTTTTATTAGAAATGAAACAAACAAATAACGTCAATAAATTAGGCATGCTATGCAGATTCAAAAATGGTGTAACACATGTATCTTCACTGCGATAACATTAGGTATTCTTATCACTTTAGCGATGCCCTATCGAGCCAACTTAAAACTTAAACTCCGAAAGCAGTCACTGTTATGTGCTACAAAGATGCTGTGTACAGCGATGACTCTTCTGTTATCTGGTCCGATTATTTTGCCAAATGCACGAGGGCTAAAAACTAATGTTTTTTCTCCCTTTTGGAGGCTAGCTTATTCTAAAGGACTGGATAAAATCATAAAATGTCAATGACAATTAAAGTAGATTAATGGCTTTGGTTAGATTAGAATTGCGACCACAACAGCGCGCGAACCGAGCGAGCGAAGCGAGCGTGCCTTAGTAGCGGTAAGCGTAGCACCAGGACCGGACTGCTACCAGTAAAGTAGATTAATGGGATAGGTTAAGTTAGAACTGCGACCACAACAGCGCGGGAGCCGAGCGAGCGAAGAGAAAAGAGAAAAAGTAGCGTTTAGGTCAGCGTCATCAATACCATCCCTACCACATCCAACGCGTCTAATCACTTCTCCCAGCCGACTACGCACATCGTGTTTAATTTTGCTAAAAAATGATACAAATTTGGAGACAAACCCCGAATATCATCAATGAAGTATTGTGGACTGACGAATCGGCTTGCAAAGGGGATGGATGTTTCAATTTACATAACGTCCATAGCTGGCAGACAGAAAACTCACATGAAGAACGAGAAAATCGGTCCCAATACCAATTCAAAATTAATTTGTGGAGTGAAATTCTTAATGGAATTGCGAGACCGGTCGACTTTGCTCGGTTCGCGCGCTGTTGTGGTCGCAATTCTAATCTAACCAAAGCCATTAATCTACTTTAATTGTCATTGACATTTTATGATTTTATCCAGTCCTTTAGAATAAGCTAGCCTCCAAAAGGGAGAAAAAACATTAGTTTTTAGCCCTCGTGCATTTGGCAAAATAATCGGATCAGATAACAGAAGAGTCATCGCTGTACACAGCATCTTTGTAGCACATAACAGTGACTGCTTTCGGAGTTTAAGTTTTAAGTTGGCTCGATAGGGCATCGCTAAAGTGATAAGAATACCTAATGTTATCGAAGTAAAGATACATGTGTTACACCATTTTTGAATTTGCATAACATGCCTAACTTATTGACGTTATTTGTTTGTTTCCTTTCTAATAAAAAAAAAACATGGCAGATGGTTAAAGTTGAAGTTCGTGTTTTTGTGACAAATTAAATCAAGATTAATCAAGTTTTCTTCCGCATTTTACAATAGTTACTGACAAAATAACACTTTGAACTTCTGAATTAGCTATTTATGATTTGATAAACACAAAAAACTGTCATTAAGAGCTTTCCGTGTCGATGCTGGTAAAATACAAAAGAAAAGGGGAAAATTCTCAAAAGTTTTTATTTCGGTAATAACTCGAAAACCGTGCAACTTTTACTGAGGTCATGTTA
The DNA here is from genome assembly GCA_947623375.1 of Apotomis capreana. NCBI lineage: Eukaryota > Metazoa > Arthropoda > Insecta > Lepidoptera > Tortricidae > Apotomis > Apotomis capreana. The sequence continues at coordinate 5,297 of CANQKS010000039.1, forward strand.
GGTTGGTTGGGTTCCTCTTGAGCTGATCTACCTCCAGTGTCACTGTGACGTGGTACTTCTGGGACACCCTGCACATGGTAATGCCAAATTTGTTTACAGTAGAAGAGCAAGGTATAGGCGTACCATCAAAGAAAATAACTGGCTTAGCTTGATCTGAAAGCTTGGAAATAAAATGTGGGCTTCCAACGACAATAGCCTGCGACTTCTTAGCATTCTTCATCAAACCAAAGGATTAAGCCCAAGCACGGATTGATTCTAGGTCTGAATTGATTTGCGAAACCAAGGAGCCAAAATCCTCAATGCTGGTCGCCGCATAAAGCTGCAAATCGTCTGCATAGAGATGGAACTAGGAGGAGAGTGACTTGGTGATTCCGATGGAGACAGTATGCCCCCTTGAGGGACACCAGCAGACGGTTCACACCAGCTAGAAAATCGGTCATCAACTCGAACCCGCTGTTCCTCCCAAAGAGGTAATCACGAAACCAGGACAGTGAAGTTGAAGATATATTTAAAGTACTAAGTAAACTGAGAAGTATATCAAAATCAACAGTGTTAAAAGCACTACTAAAAACAAGGAGCACCAATATAGTCACTTTTCTATATTCTATATTAAGACGAATGTCGTCGGTGATCTTAACCAAAGCGGTGGTTGTGCTAAACTTGCTAAAGAATTAAACAAGTTAAGTCTATTTAGATGTGATGAGAGACGTCGATTTACAAAGGATTCAATGATTTTAAATAAGACGGGAAGAATGGACATAGGACGATACTGCGAAAAGTATGACGGATTAGGGGTATTAGGGAGAGGAATCACATGGGAGCATTTCCAAATTGTAGTAAACGTGCCAGAGGAGAAAGAAAAAATAGTAATATAGGAAAGGATAGGAGCTATAAAATCCGCTACCAGCATAATATCTAAGCTAAGATTACCCTCACCGACAGCTTGTAATATTAGATGTATTTTGTTTATTCTTGACTTCAAATAAATTCACCGAGTCAAAAGTCTTAGAAATGCGAAAAAGACGATAAAAAATGTGAAATGATATACAATATTAACAATTCTGGTGGCATCAAGCAATTTTGGTGACTTTCAAATTACCAAAAAAAACACCAAAATTAGAAACAGTGATTAAAAAAATATTTTAAATATATCCGTATTATTTACTTCCAATTTAACTTTATATTTTAAAAAGGAAACCTTTAACACGTCTTGCACACAATTCCCACACAATCAATTTTATTATTGCTAAGGCACTAGAAACATATACCTCAAAAATTGTGTCCAAAAGTATTCCTAGTTGACTACGGAACCCTACAAAGACATAGTAACTCCGATATCATGTAAACATTATAAGTAAGTATAATAATTATGTACTTTCGTACACAATAACAAAGTCAAATAAAAAATGTTTTGTTTCGTAAATATCAGTAACTCATTATATAAATACAATAAAAATGTCAGTCATTTACATCCTACCGGTACATCGGGAACAAACTGATTTATCAAAAAATAATTGCTTGTTTAGCTTGTAGGTACATATTAGTAACGACTAATAATTACATAAATAAATAAAATACTTCTTTATAATATCGGAACTTCAGTCACACCACAACAATTCACTATCCGTAGGTACGCAAGAAAACAAAACAGTCCACCTTTATTTATCGCAATTGCTTGTCAATCCGATCGCCTAGCAGCAGGTAGCAGCGCTGTGTCATTGCTTCGATGTGTGCGTGAGGCGATTTGTATGTGTTGTGCGCGATGCCAGGGGGGTGAGCGCTCGAGCGACAGCATGCATTTTTGTAAATACCTATTTCGTTAGGATCGCGAAGCTATACTGTAGTCTTAAAGCCGCGGGGCGCGCGCCATCTTGATGTCATTGTGATTCATATTAAAGACCGCGTGGAACGCCGGCGATTTTGTGTCATTTTTAAGTAATCCGTTCGGGGAACGGTTGTATGTCTTAATCACTAGTTTGTATCGTAATAGTGGAAGTGAATAAACGCGAGTGTAAATAACTACTTGGAGTATTAATTGACGCGAGACCCGGGTGTGGAATTCCTTCTACTAGTACAGCGAGTGGAACTCGCATTGTCCAGAGCCGCGGGATAGCGGATCTGGTGGTGGCCTATAGGACTGAGGACGGGCAGGCTGCGGGTGCAGAGGCCCAGCTATACAACGCGGAGGCGGAGGCGGCGGCGCGGCTGCAGCGCACCGCGCTCGACGTTGGTATATCTTCATCATAGCAGTAGTGGCACGCGGGGAGCGTAGCCATCTCACAACATCCCTTATTTTTATTGTTCATTTTACGGTCGCCCACGAAGGGGACCCTTTTTATATTAATAAATCATTGTGTATACTTAGTGGTGGAGTGAATAAATGAAATGTCAGGAACTGTTGAGTGACGAGGTTGCCGCGGCGGTGTACGGGCAGCCGTCCCTGATGAAGAGCTCGATACGAGTTCGAAACATGTCGGGCCGTTCCTTACATTTTCACGTGAGTGTAAACCGCTTAATACAATAATTAGTAAGTATATAGATGTTTTTATATAGTGTAGAATTTTATAATAGTGTAGATGTACATATTCTCTTCGGTTTCCGCATTATAATAAAACAATTTAAACTATTTTGCTGGCCCACGAGTTCTTGGTACTTATGGCTTCGCATACAAATAAAGTGCAAACTTAACGTAACCGAGTTATTCATATTTGAATATTCATTTTATGTGTTATAACTACAAATTAGGAATATTTAGATATTTCCCCAGATTTTTATTACGTTTAATGATTATAAGTGAACGGGAAGTACCTACTATAATAAGTTTTCCTTAATTGTCTCTGACAATTAACTGATTCCACAAGAGGTTGCTTTTTTTTTGAAGACCCTAATACATTTTTAACAAAAAAGAACCGACTTTACAAAAAACTGAAAAGCCAAAAATAACCCGTTCATGTACTATCAAAGTACAGATGTGTTCATGTACAAATTACATTTGAATAACCTTTTGAAGTCGGTGCTAAACCACTCAATTATTACTATGAAAACAGATGCCACGCAAGTTTACGTGAGGTTTGCACTTCAAAAGGTGATTCAAATGTAATCTACATGAACAAGTGATTATGGCTTTTTAGTTATTTTTTTATTCGGTTCTTTTTTTGTTAAAAAAATATTGTTTTGCTTTTCAGTGATTAAAATATAATCACTTTTTCACTAAAAATAACCGACTTCAATGAGCGAAATGGAACATACAATAACACTTGTATGATTTTCGCATAGATGTCTTTGTCAGAACTGGGCCGAATTAAAATGGGAACACACGGTAAGCACCAGGTTTCAAATAAAAAATCATCAAAATCGATTCACCCAGTCGAAAGTTCTGAGGTAACAAACATTAAAAAAAACAGTCTAACTGAGAACCCTCCTCCTTTTTTTGAAGTCAGTTAAAAATACCCAAATAAAGATCATACAGCACCTGTGTTACATCGTCGTCATATCGAGTCCGGAGCAGGAGTCCTTTCGTTAATACGGCTAAGTCATTATAGGCCTCGAACCCGGGATTACCGCGCATTACCTCTCGGGTTCGGCAATCTGGCAACAATACCACGGTAATCTGCAATGGTGTCATCAAATTAGAATGGATTCAAGATATACTCAAATTTAACATTTCTAAATGGCGTGTGGGAAAATGGTGCCATTTTGATGTGTTATTTTCAAAAATTTAGAAACTCTTCGCGTATGTTTTTAGTAAAATGTAACCCTTTCGTATAGTTGTGCGTTTATTTAATGATTACAAAAGTTTGAAGTTTTGGAGACAACAATATTAATGACGAGTGTAATTTGTATCCCTTTAACCACCTTATTGGTGTTTTTTGGAATTATAAAAATGTAATTAACACAAATTATAACGGGTACCTTCATAATCTTATGTTTCGGCGGGGTTGCACGCACCGTGGTCTGGTTAACATTTGTCCAGCCGTTTCGGCGTGATGCGAGGACAAAGGAAATTATAAAAACAGACGGCGCCAGCAGCATGGCGCCGCGCGCCCATACAAAACAAATGACGATCCTGCATCACGCAATTAAGATTTTTCCTAAAATCTAGAATTTTATAATAGTATAGAAAGATTGTTCTATCTTTGGCTGATAGACAGGTGTAAATTAAATGCCCAGATACTTAATAAATAATACTAGAGACCCGTTGCGGCGTCGAACCGCCGCTAGAATATGGAAATCCGGTAGTGTTACAGAAAATAACTACTTTATCGATAAGAAGTTTTTGGGGAAAGAAGAATAAATACTGTAAAAAAACACGTTAAAATGATATTTCAAAAACGTTAAGACATGCCAGGCTAGATAGAGCCAGGCCTGATAGCCAACTGCCAGGTTCATCGTGACAACTTTTTCAACTCTTTTGTAAAAATAACTTGTGCATTAATGCCATGTGATCTGCTGATCTGTTTCACAAATAAAATGCATATTATTCGATTTAAGGAAAAAATATAATTCATGACAATAGTCCCAAATCGTAAAAAAATAATTGACATATTTTCATAGGACCGAACATAAGATTGGTAGAATTTTAATTTGTTGTCCTTTCTTCAGGACATACATTTATCGATTTGATCGATTTCTATCAATTTCCAGAAATAGCACATGAATCGAAACGACAGATTTGGTCACTCACTACGCAGGTTTTAAAAAGGAAATCATGGAGTGCGTAACTGTGTATGTATTCATTTATAATCGTAAATACTTCAAAATATTGATACTAAAAAATGTTACATAAACTCAATTGTATGTAATAGAGAGTAAAAAACGTTTATAGAATACACGAAAAACCACTATTATCAATGCTTTTTTTTTTTATGAAATTCAATAGATCGTGCAAATTTTCTTAATATGGGTGCTGCCATGTCATCATCATCAATCATTTATTCAATAACAATTTCACATTGTGTTTGTAATTCTTACGCCAGTATAACTCTTAATCAAACCCTACTTACTAATCTAAATAAATTACTGACTGACAATACTCCACCATAAAAAAAAGAATGTGTCAAATATGTGTAATAAAATAAATCCAATATATAAAACAGCTAAACATGTTTGAGAAAAGAATATAAGATATATTTTATTCAATAAATTTAGAGCTGAAGGCCTTACGTATACCCAAATTCCAAATTCAAACTTTCGTGTCTTTCCTCTCATTGAAATAGTGTCTGACAGAAGAGTGAGGGAGATGCTATCTATACTCTCAAGTCTATAATATAAACCTAATTTTAGGGTTCCTTACCATAGTCGTTAAAAACGGAAGCCTTAAAAAATCTATTTGTTGTGGTGACAGCATAATTTGACAAATTTTATTTTGAATAAGAATAAGAATGATCAGCCAGACGTCATTAATTCAAATATGATTTATTCTTGAGCGAGTCGATTTTTTTGAAATTTGCATCATATGTAGGTTATTTCTACCATCAAGTTTCGCATTTTAGGGTAACATGTTAATTATTCCACAAATACAACTCGTCCACAATGTCAGCTCGTCTATATTCCCATCTGGGTCACAATGCCAACTTGTCCACACACCCAACACGTCCACATTGCCAACTCGTTCATATACCCAACTTATCTGCATTGCTACCTCGTCTATATTACCAATTCGTCTCCATTAGCAACTTGTCCATATTCCCAATTCGTCCACAATGCCAACTCGAACATATTGCTAACTCGTCCATATTCCCAACTCGTCCACAATTCCAACGCGTCCATGTTGCTTACTCGTCCACAATGCCAACTCGTCACCACATAAAATTCGTCCACATTTCCAACTCGTTCATATTCCCAACTCGTACATATTCCCAACTCGTACACAATGCCAAATCGTCCACATTGCCCACTCGTCCATACACCCAACTCATCAACATTGCCAACTCGTTCATATTACCAACTCGTCTTTATTCCCAACTCATCCATATTCCCAACTCATCCACAATGCCAACTCATATATATTGCTAACTCGTCCACATTTCCAACTCGTCCATGCACCCAACTCGTCTATAATACCAACTCGTCCTTATTATTAACTCGTCTTTATTGCCAATCTCGTCCATATTATCAACTCGTCCGTATTACCAACTCATCTTCATTGCCAACTCGTTTATATTCCCAACTCATCCACAATGCCAACGCGTCCATATTACTTGCTCGTCCACAATGCCAACTCGTCCACAAATACAACTCGTCCACATTTCCAACTCGTCCATATTCCCACCTCGTCCACAATGCCAAGTCGTCCACATTACCAACTCGTCGATACACCAAACTCATCTACATTCCCAACTCGTCTTCATTTCCAACTCATCAACAATGCCAACTCGTCCATATTGCTAACTCGTTCACAAATACAACTCGTCCACATTTCCAACTTGTCCATATGCCCAACTCGTCCACAATTCCAAGTCGTCCACATTGCCAACTCATCCACATTTTTAACTCGTCCATATTCTCAACTTGACGATACACCCAACTCGTCTACAATACAAACTCGTCCTTATTATCAGCTCGTCTTTATTGCAAACTCGTCCATATTCCCAACTTGTTCATTTTGCCAACTCATCCACATTTCCAACTTGTCCATATTCTCAACTCGTCCACGTTGATAACTCGTCCGTATTACCAAGTCGTCTTCATTGCCAACTCGTCCATAATACGAACTCGTCCACATTGCCCCCTTGTCCATGTTCCCAACTTGTCAATTTTACCAACTCATTCACATTGCCAACTCATCCACATTTCCAACTCGTCCATATTCCCAACTCGACGATACACCCAACTCGTCTACAATAACAGCTTGTCCTTATTATCAGCTCTTCTTTATTGCCAAATCTTCCATATCACCAACTCGTCCGTATTACCAAGGCGTCTTCATTGCCAACTTGTCCGTATTACCAACTCGTCTTCACTGCGAACTCGTCCATAATGCAAACTCGTCCATATTGCCCACTTGTCCATGTTCCCAACTTGTCAATTTTACCAACTCATCTACATTGCCAACTCATCCACATTTCCAACTCGCCCATATTCCCAACTCGACGATACACCCAACTCGTCTGCAATACCAACTTGTCCTTATTATCAGCTCGCCTTTATTGCCAAATCTTCCATATCACCAACTCATCCGTATTACCAAGTCGTCTTCATTGCCAACTCGTCCATATTCTCAACTCGTCCACATTGCCCACTCGTCCGTGTTCCCAACTTGTTCATTTTGCCAACTCATCCACATTCCCAACTCGTCCATATTCTCAACTCGTCCACATTGCCCACTCGTCCGTGTTCCCAACTTGTTCATTTTGCCAACTCATCCACATTCCCAACTCGTCCATATTCTCAACTCGTCCACATTGCCCAGTCGTCCGTGTTCCCAACTTATTCATTTTGCCAACTCATCCACATTCCCAACTCGTCCATATTCCCAACACGTCTACATTGACAACTCGTCCAATTAACAACTCGTCCAATTAACAACTCGCCCATATTAACAACTCGTCCATTTTCCCAACTCGTCTATATTACCAACTTGTCAATTTTACCAACTCATCCGCATTCCCAACTCTTCCAATTCCCAACTCGTCCACATTTCCAACTCATCCATTTTACCAACTCATCCATATTACCAATGTAGATACATTCCCAACTTAGGCACATTGTCATGTCGTCCATATTCTCAACTCGACCACATTTCCGATCCCGTCGACATGCAAGCGCAAGGACTAAGTTTTTTCTTGTAAAATACCATTTAATTTACCATAACTCATGCCATTTTCCTTGGAATTATTTTTTTGATGGACTTATATAATCATATTTATAATAATCTATCATAAATTTACCTATTTGAATGACGTGTAAATTAGTTTTACTAATTTTTTTCTGCTTTGATTTATTGTAAAACTCGCCTATAAAATAATCTATTCTTGAATGACGGTCAGTTTTCTAGTCTTTCGAGCACCAGTCCAACTCGCACTTAACCGGCTTTTTATCCACCTTTTTAACAGGTATGCGAAAAAGTTTCCATACATTTTAACATTTTAAAAAGAAAAACAACCTGGCAATTTAGAGCATTGACATAATAGCCCCCAATAAAAAAGACATTAAAAGTTGTCAGAATATGGTTACTGTCATTCATTGTCAAGAAACTGTAAAATTATTTTTGTATATTCGTACATGTTTTAAGTGTTGCGGATATTATGTTGCCGACTCAAAAATAATATTTCATCATGCTGAACAACTTACTACAGGTTTGTGAGCAAATCATGCTTATTATTATTTGGTCATCTTATGTCAAAATAGGGATCACAGGTCACGTGGTCAAAGTCACGTGGTTAGCGCACAGTAGTTTTTTCAAATCCATTTTTCAGTACCTTTTCAGGAAAAAATTAAAATTCCAAGAGTTTTATGCACCTCTCCAGCATGAGACGAATCTAATGACATATCATTTATCAAAATCGGACCATAACTGTAGATCTGATGGGATGTACAAAAATCGGCCTCGCGTAATATATATATAGATAATCAATAAAAAAAGGTGTGTCTTGTACAAGTATAAAATTGCAAGTGACATGAGTAGGCACATTATAGGTAGTGTGAAAGGTATTCAAGCGCCTAGCGAATGCGAATGAAATGCTTCCTCGATATCGTTTCGGTGTTGGTTTCACAGGCGACAAGCCTGAACATCCTCCCGGCCGTTGAAAGGTCCCTTTCAACCTTGAAGCTCTTCAGCTGTCGGAACCTTGCACAGCCGTATTAGGGAACGGCGCACACAGCCATTGCTGGTAGTGACGTCAGCCACCCTTGCTTATTCCATCGGATCCTGTGATGAGGCGTAGCACTCGTCCGAGTTTCCAAGAGAGTGGAGGAGTATTATCGTCGGCCAAAAGCACCATATCTCCTATGTCTAGCTTCGATGTGCTGCTTTTCCATTTGGTCCTTTGCTGCATCTCCGACGGATATTCATGCTGCCACCGCTGCCAAACATGTTGCTGCATCTTTTCCAAACGTTCATAGCGTTGACGATGGCTTTCTTTGGAGTCGCCCAGGTACTGTGCCGGCGGAGCAGTTAACGGTCTCCCGATAAGGAAGTGTCCTGGGGAGAGGGAAAGGAGGTCATTAGGAGAGGATGATAGGGGGCATAAGGGACGGCTATTCAAAATCGCCTCCGCTTGTGTAAACAAAGTAGCAAGCTCTTCAAACGTGAAATGACTATTTCCGATGACGCGTTTTATATGGAATTTGGCCGATTTAACGCCGGCTTCCCAAATACCACCAAAATGAGGAGAGTAAGCCGGCCTGAATTTAAAACGAATAGAATTTTGACAAGCAAAATTAAATAGAGGTTCCTTATTTTGCTTGATGTTCATTCATTTCTCGCGCACCGGCCACGCAGTTAGTTCCGTTATCATAAAATTAATATCTCCGTCGGTCTGCCTTGACGCGATACAAAACGGCGAAATCGCTCACGGCTACGAGATGGGTGCATTTATAACGCAGACAGACAAATAAACACATATAAGATTTTAATAAGCGACTTCCACGGCCTTTAGATTTACAATATTAAACGGTCCCGCGAAGTCCAGACCCACTGACAAAAATGGATGACCTGGGTTGATACGTTCGGGCGGCAAGTTGCCCATTTTGGGCTGTAAGGTTTCACCTCGTACGCGTCTACATCGAACCCAGTTATTAACTGTGCGCCAAGCGAGGTGACGCCCGTTTACTGGCCACACGGTTTCCCTTACGGTAGAAAGTAACAGCAGTGGACCTGCATGCATAATTATTGACGTGCTCTCTTTCAAAATTTAGCCTAGTTAGCCTATGTGAGGCATGCAGTAATATGGGATGTTTTTTCTCATAAGAGTAATAATCTGCCGCATCTAGCCTACCTCCAACACGCATTAACTTATTGTCTAAAAACGGAGACAAACACAAAATCTTACTTTTACTACTTAAGGGTTTATTTTTTGTTAACAGATCATATTCAGATTATACACAACGAGTGCCATGACTCGCGCAATTCGTCAACTGTTAATATACCTGTGCGTTTATTATTGCTATTTCGACTATTAAATATAAATCTTTTCACATAAGCAAACAATCGTTGAAGCCTGTTAAGAGAAGAATATCTTTCAAAAATTTAGAAAAGGCTCATTGATAGTTACAGAATGTACTTTCAATTCGGGTAAAGGTTCTGATTCCTTAACATTTAAGATTGGCCATTCGAGTTCATCTTTGAGCAAAAATGTGGGTCCCGACCGCCAGTGACAGCGATATGATATTTTTCGCGCTTACCCCTCTTGAAATAAAATCAGCAGGATTTAAATTAGTTGGAACATACCTCCATGCTGACGGTGATGTAAGTTCCACTATTTCACTAATCCGATTAGCCACGAACGTTTTTAGTTTTGTGATACCACCTTTGATCCAGGCCAGTACCACACTTGAGTCACACCAATATACGATTCTTCCTGGCTTGTATCTCAAGGAATCTACTACTGACTTAGTAAGTTTGGTGGCGAGCAACGCAGCGCATAACTCCATTCGTGGGATGCTGGTCGGTTTCAAGGGTGCTACTTTGGACTTTGCACATAATAACTTGACGGTGACATCACCATTCGGGTCAATTGACTTAACGTAAACACACGCTCCGTAAGCGGACTGAGATGAATCACTAAAGGAATGTTATTCAATATATTGAGGTAAATCACACAATACTAACCTCGGAATTTGTAAATCAGCTAAAACATTTAAGTTGTCAGCAAACTTAGTCCATTCATTTTTTATTTCTTCAGGTACAGGTTGGTCCCAGTCCAATTTTTCTTTCCAGAGCTTTTGCAGCATAATTTTCGGTACAATTATTACCGGGCTGAGAACCCCCACGGGATCAAATATTTAAAAGGAATTTGACATTATAAAACGTTTAGTTATAGGAACATTACGATCTTGAGTCACCCTGATAGGAAAATGCAATGTGTCGCTAGAGGGTTTCCACCCAAGACCAAGAGTACTAGAGGACTCGCTAATAGTTAAATTATCTTGCTTATTTATGTCCAGATTATCAAATATTGATGGATGATTGCTCTTATACTTTCTAATATTAAAACAACCTGCCTTTAATGTATTGGACACTGACTTTTGTATGTAAATTAATTGCTTATGATCATCAGCCCCGGTTATCAAGTCGTCTACATAAAAATCATTCTGGGTGATGTTTATAATGAGCTCATCATCTTGCTCCTGTCCTTACTGCCATAAGCAACGTGTGCTGAGATAGCTTGCGCTGGCTGTGCCATATGTCAACGTATTTAAGACCAAAGTTTGGATGGGGCGTGACTCATCCTCTCTCCAGAAAGTTAGCTGCAAATTCCTATCACTTTCGTTTACAAGCACCTGCCTATACATTTTCTCTGTATCTCCAGTGAGCAGGTACTTGTACTGCCTTGCGCGAATAAGTATGAAAAAGACAGTCTTGGACATTTGGGCCTACCATCAAAATGTCATTTAATGAATAACCTGACGTGGATGCGGCTGAACCGTCAAAAACAACACGAAGCTTCGTAGATTCAGACTCCTGCCGTATGACTGCATGATGGCACAAAGAGTATGATGGGTTAGGAACAGGTAAACTATTATAATTTGATACCGAGAGATGTCCTAATTCAGCGTATTCTTTTATGAATTTTGTATATTCAGATTGGAGCGATGGATTTCTTTTAAAGCGTTTTTCTATATTAATAAATAGCCTTTTTGCAAGATTGAAGCTATCACCTAAACAATCTACACATTCTTCTTTCTTCATCTCTAATAGTGTTAGCGAGAAAATGTCTTTCACACTCACTTTCATCTTTACTCATAATTAACTTTTTGGGAACTTCTTCTAACTCCCAGAATTTGACTACACTAAATGTTCTAAATTTTCATTCTGCGATGCAGAGACTATAGCGTGATTACAGTGTATCCTTTTGCTAGATACTGCTGAATTTATAGGGCCAGATATTAGCCAACCTAGCTGCGAACTTCTTAATTTGGGGTTATTGGGTCCTAGGGAGCGTTGCTCATTGCCTAGAATATCCCGGAATATAAATATCAGCACCTATCAATATATCCATGGGAGCTGGCTGATTAAACATAGGGTCAGCCAGCTGTATATTTGCTGGTAGCTTTATTGAATTGATATCAACCGGCGTCTTTGGTAAACGACCGGTGAGTTCGTTTAATACAAAACACGATAACTTTGCAGTAAAATTATTATTTGTTGACTTTATTTGAACACAACTTTCGATTACATTTTTCGAAGAAGTGTTACCTATGCCAATGACCTTTAGCGTGTCAATGTGGCGAGACTTTAATGACAATCTGTTCTTTAGGGACTCAGATAGATATAAACGAAGATTGGCTACCACAATCTAAAAAACCACGAACTTTAACCTTTTGCTGATCAACTGGATTCGAGACTTCAATAATAGCAGTAGATAATAGAACCTGAGTGGTATTGCGACCTTCATGAAGGAAGAATTTTGACCGAAAGGTCTTTTATTCCGGCGTTTCCGCGGTCGGCTACCCAACACCACGGACTTACGAAAGACATCGTGACCTAGTTGTTTAGTATTTTAATATTTAATATGTATGTTAGATTGTAAGGTCTAGGGGCCTTTGATGACTGCAATAAACGAATTATTATTATTATCTCTTTTATTCATTTAAAATCTTAAGTTAGGTTTTTTACAATAAAGTTATATCAAAAGTAAAATACAAGAAATTATATAAACACATTATAAAAAACCTAACCTAGGGTGCCGCCGGCAGCGGGGCAGGGCCCAGGCTACCGGTGGTTAGGGCTGCAGAGAGAGGAACCTCCTGACAATGCGCGCCGTGTCCAGGAGTACCGCCTTCTGTATCTGACCCTTGATCCAGCCATCTAGCGAAAGTCTCTTAAGATGTTTATCGAGACTCTTCGCTATAAGACCGTTCGCCGAAACGACTATCGAGACAATGATCGTCGAGTCAACATCCCACATGGCGGTTACCTCGTAAGCCAAGTCAAGGTACTTGCTGAGTTTGTCCTTCTCGGCCTTCACGAGGTTCTCGTCATGGGGGATGGTGATGTCGACGAGCACTGCCTGGCACTTGGATCGATCTACCAACACGATATATCAGGCTTATTGGCTACAATAGTCCTGTCCGTGATGATAGATCGATCCCAATAGAGCGTGGCAAGACCATTCTCACGAACTGGCTCAGACCCCACAAGACCGTATCGAAGAGCAAGTTGCTGGTGAATAATCCTGGCTACTTGGTTATGTCTGTGCAAGTACTCGCCGTTAGCAAGATGAGAACAACCGGAGATTATATGCCTGAGTGACTCACCGGGACGGCGGCATGCCCGACAAATGTCGATTATTATTATTGTGATTAGAATAATTGACTACAATCTCATTTTCATCATGCTCATCAATGGCAGCGAGGTGGCTTGAGGAGGAGGATGGACGATGGAGCAGACTATTGTGGCGCCCGGTGCAGCCGTGCTCGCGACATGGACCCATACGACATTCGCTTTGAGGGTGTCCCTGCCTGAGACAATTTACGCATAACTTGTATTTTGCCACATCCATCATTCGCTCATCAAGCCCCTTCGCCTTAAAAGTTGGGCAATCATAAATCCCATGGCGCTCGTTGCAAATAATACACATGAAATTAGTGTTTGGTTTTTTATAATTGTTGCTGGTGCTCGCAAATGATTTTGTGACGTTTTGGTTTTGACCTTGCCTTTGATTATAATTATTGTTAGGTATAGAACGAATAGGACCACTAGGCACCTTTGAAATGCCAGTAGCATCGGATCTATTATTGCGATTCAACGACTCGAGCACATCAGCACGATCTAACATAAATTAAAAAAAAAATTCTAAGGTACATCGCCCTCCAAATTATTGCGATATTCCTCCCATTTTAATAATGTGTTGCTGTCTAAATCAGAGGAGAACATAAATATTATTGGTACATCCCATTTATCAGTGGGTTAACCTAGGCTGGTTAAGGCGCGCAAGTTTTTGGTTACATGGTCGACCAGAAATCGCAGAGATCGCTCCGATTCTCGTGGAAGTTGCTTAATATTAAATAATGACATTAAATGATGATTAATTAATATTCTTTTGTTGTCATAACTATTGCAAATCATCTTCCACGCTTCGGCATAATTATTGGTAGATACTTCTAAATCTGAAATAATTCTGGCCGCGTCACCTTGCAAATAAGATACGAGGTAATGAAATTTATGAATATCTGATATGCGATCATTTTTATGTATCAAATTTTAAAAAGTATCCCTAAACTCCAACCAACGAAAATATGCTCCATCAAATTTAGCTATTTGGATTTGAGGGAGTTTCAATACTAATTCTTGGGGGTGACCAGGATCATTCATACAACATGACGCGTTGTGAACCGAATTGCGCCTTTTTTCACATTTCTAATTTTTTGGAAAATTTCTCGACTAAAGTTTTGGCCTTTGCTATATTAATAATAATATCTTGCTCAATTTTGTGGCGTTCCCCAATTTCAGTCAAAATATTTTCATGATTTAAAACCTCTATTTCACTTTGCAAATCATCAACCTTCGTAGACAATACTTCAATCTTAGTGAGTTTTAAATTTAACTCTGTTAATTGTACGTTATCTAACTCCATTAAGCCTGCAATGCTATTCAACTTATGTTGAAATTTTGTAATTTGTCCCTCCGCGGACGCTCTCCTTGTTACTAAATCTCGTAACGTACGTTTATTGATTTCTTCTGCAAAAGAAAACAATAGAAAAAAACTAATTTAGAATATTAACTTTTCAAGTCTGTTTTTTAACGCAATATAGACTAATCTTATTTAAATAGCAAGGCAATACGTCAGTGAACAATAAAAATTAAATAGCTCACGTTCCTCGTTCTGGTGGTACTTGCCGAGTTGCCGCTCAGGGAACCCGGCTGCGCACGCTCAGCTGATCGCTCCCGGCCGGTGCCGGTCGATGCTGCCCGCGGGATACGTGTATACTTGCAAGTGGCACAACGGCACACAGCGATGATATATGTATTGCCCTGGAATAGTCGGCAAATTACGCTAAATATTGTATAGAAACGAGATAAAAAACAAGGAACCTAAACTGAGTCGGTAACGTTTTAGTTAGTACCAAAAACTAAACTTTTTATTAAATTCGCAAACTTTCACTGCTTAAAATATGTGTACCTAGATGTTTTTGAGAAAATGTAACATTTATTTCAATGATTTTAATGTTAATTTAGGCAATATTACGATAAAATAGCTAAATGTAAATTCCTTTGTTCACTTTTTGTACAATCGGGTAGGTATGTAAAATGATGCTGCAATTTTGCTTTAATTTACGATTTTACGTGCATAATACGAATAAATACTTGCATAAAAACACTTAATTTACACTAATGAAGTACGATTTC
>OX392526.1:0-17118 GCA_947623375.1 Apotomis capreana
ATTTAAATAGCTTATAACTTAGAGCATAATATTGAAGATATTAAGGAGATTTTCAATCTTTAAATATATATATATATATATATATATATATATATATATATATATATATATATATATATATATATATTTATATTTATAAAAAAAAATTTAATTTTTATTTTTACAATGAAAATGTAACGTTTTATTTAAACTATATAAATAGAAATAATAATGGAATTTAACCACTAAAAATAAAGTTAGCAGCTTTATTTTATTCTTTTTATTTCTGGGATTTAATTGGAAATAAATTTCAATTTTATCATTAACAGTGATATACCTCTATTTTGGTTTCAATTAAATAAATAAGGAGTTAATAAAACTCTTTCTTTTAAGTCGAAATTAAATGCAAAATTGCTTCTTATTTTATTAAGATAAATTAAATATTTAATATTTTTTGATTGCAAATCAAATGTTTTTATTAAACTATTATCCTTAAAATATTAATCAGTTCATTTTAATATATTTTGATTTCATTCATGATATAGTCCTAAGATTAGGATTAATATGAAGAAATATCTAATTTTTGATCAAATAATCAAGTTTACTGATATAAAAGTTGAAATTATAGGAAAAATTAAAGCAATTTCAACATCAAAAATTAAAAAAATAACTGTAATTAAAAAAAAATGTAATGAAAATGGAATTCGGGCTGAAGAACTTGGGTCAAACCCACATTCAAAGGGAGATGATTTTTCTCGGTCAATAAATGATTTTTTAGATAAAATTATTGAGATAAATATTATAATATTTGATAAAATAATAAAAATAATAGAAATTAATATTATTATAATAATTATTTATATTAATAAAAATTAAACTTTTTGATTGGAAGTCAAATATACTAAATATATTATATAAATAGTTAATTTCCTCATCAGTAGATAGAAATATAGAGGAATAATCATACTACATCTACAAAATGTCAATATCAAGCAGCTGCTTCAAACCCAAAATGATGATTTTTAGAAAAATGGTTATTAATATGTCGTATTAAACAAATGAGTAGGAAAATTGTTCCGATTATAACATGAAGACCATGAAATCCTGTTGCTATAAAAAATGTTGATCCATAAATTCTATCTGCGATAGTGAAAGGTGCTTCAATATATTCATATGCTTGAAGAATTGTGAAGTAAATACCTAATATTACTGTTATAAAAAGACCTTGGGTAGTTTGAGTATAATTATTTTCTATTAAAGCATGATGAGCTCAAGTTACAGTAATTCCTGATGTAATAAGAATAATTGTATTTAAAAGTGGAATTTGAAATGGGTTAAATGGAATGATTCTTATAGGAGGTCATATTATACCAATTTCAATATTAGGTGATAAACTTCTATGGAAAAAAGCTCAAAAAAATGAAATGAAAAAAAATACCTCAGAAATAATAAATAGGATTATTCCTCATCGTAATCCTTTTGAGACTAAAATTGTATGTTTACCTTGTATTGTACCCTCACGACAAATATCTCGTCATCATTGATATATGGTTAAAATTGTAATTAAATATCCTAAAATTAACAGATTTATATTAAAATTATGGAATCATTTTACTATACCTGTAACTAAAGTTAAAACTCCGATAGCTCCCGTTAATGGTCAAGGACTATAATCTACTAAATGATATGGATGATTGTGTTGAGTTGTCATTTGTTAATTAACTTCTCTAGCATAAAGATTTCTTAAAATAGAAATTACATAAGATTGAATAATAGCTACAGCTGATTCTAAAATTATTAATAAAATTTGAATTAAAATTAAAAATCCAATTAAATAAGAAGTCATTCTAGGTCCAGTACCTCTTAGTAAAGTTATTAAAAGATGTCCTGCAATTATGTTAGCTGTTAATCGAACAGCTAAAGTTCCTGGTCGAATAATATTACTAATAGTTTCAATTAATACTATGAAAGGTATTAAAATACCTGGTGTACCTTGGGGGATTATATGTGCAAATATATGTTGTGAGTTGTTAATTCATCCGTAAAATATAAAACTTAATCATAATGGTAAAGAAATTGATAGGGATAATGTTAAATGACTAGTACTTGTAAAAATATATGGGAATAATCCTAAGAAATTATTAAATAAAACAAATGAAAACATTGAAATAAAGATAAAAGTTGATCCATTTATTCCATTATTTCCTAGTAAAATTTTAAATTCTTTATGTAAAGTATATAAAATTAAATTTCATAATACTATAAATCGATTGGGGATTAATCAAAAATAATATGGGATAAATATTAATCCAATTAAAGCTCTAATTCAATTAATTGAAAGATTGAATAAATTAGTTGTTGGGTCAAAAATCGAAAATAAGTTATTTATCATTTTCAGTTAAAATTTTTTGAGGTTATTTTTTTAATACTTTTTGAATTATTTGATTTTAAGTTAAAAATATAATAATTTATGATATTAAATAAAATAAAAATACAAATAAAAAAAAAGAATGATATTATTCAATTAATTGGTATTATTTGAGGGATAAAAGAATATTACTTATGTAATAATTTAAATTTGACATATTTATGTTATAAATTAACTAATTCTTTGTCATTAGAAGTAATTGCTAATTTACTATAAAATGGTTTAAGAGACCAGTACTTGCTTTCAGTCATCTAATGAGGAATAATTATTAATTCAATTAATGAAATTTTTAATTGAAATTCTTTCAATTACAATAGGTATAAATCTGTGATTAGCGCCACAAATTTCAGAACATTGTCCATAAAAAATTCCTGGTCGATTAATAAAAAAATTAGTTTGGTTTAATCGACCTGGGTTAGCATCAATTTTTACCCCTAAAGATGGGACAGTTCATGAGTGAATAACATCAGTGGCTGTAACTATAATTCGGATTTGATTATTTATAGGGATAACAATTCGATTATCAACATCTAAAAGACGGAAATTATCATTTTTTATTTCATTTTGGGGGATTATATAAGAATCAAATTGAATATTATTAAAATCTGAGTATTCATAACTTCAATATCATTGATGACCAATAGATTTTAAAGTAATTAATGGATTATTTAATTCATCTAATAAATATAATAAACGTAAAGAAGGTAAAGCAATAAAAATTAAAGTAATTGCTGGTAAAATTGTTCAAATTAATTCAATTATTTGTCCTTCTAATAAAAATCGATTAATATAAGAATTAAAAAATAATCTAATTATTAAATATCCTACTAAAATAGTAATTATAATTAAAATAACTAAAGTATGATCGTGAAAAAAAATAATTTGTTCTATTAATGGTGAATTTCTATTTTGAAGATTAAAATTAGATCATGTTGCCATTTCTAAAAAAAGGATATTCCTTTATAAATGGGGTTTAAATCCATTACATGTAATCTGCCATATTAGAAATTTCTTAGAATAGGAAGTTCATTATAAGAATGTTCAGCTGGTGGAAGATCTTGATATCATTCAATGGAAGAGTTTATATTTAAGGGGAATAGAATAATTCGCTTTTTTACTATAGATTCTCAAATAATAATTAATATTAACATTGTTGCAATAAGAGAAATATATGAACCTAAAGAAGAAATAATATTTCATGAGGTGTAAGTATCAGGATAATCAGAATATCGACGAGGTATACCAGCTAATCCTAAAAAATGTTGGGGGAAAAATGTTAAATTTACTCCAATAAATATTGTAAAAAATTGGATTTTTAATAAGTAAGGATTTAAAGATAATCCAGTAAATAATGGGTATCAGTGAACAAACCCTCCTATAATAGCAAATACAGCTCCTATAGATAATACATAATGAAAGTGGGCAACTACATAGTAAGTATCATGAAGAGTTACATCAATTGATGAGTTAGCTAAGATTACTCCTGTAAGTCCCCCTACTGTAAATAAAAAAACAAACCCTAATCTTCATAATATTGAAGGACTGTAGTTAATTTGGGTACCATGAAGGGTAGCTAATCAACTAAAAATTTTAATTCCTGTTGGGACAGCAATAATTATAGTGGCTGAAGTAAAATAAGCTCGGGTATCAATATCTATTCCTACTGTAAATATATGATGGGCTCAAACTACAAATCCTAATAATCCAATTGCTAATATAGCATAAATTATTCCTAAACATCCAAATGTTTCTTTTTTACCTCTTTCTTGGGAAATAATATGAGAAATTATACCAAATCCTGGTAAAATTAAAATATAAACTTCTGGATGGCCAAAAAATCAAAATAAATGTTGGTATAAAATAGGATCACCTCCTCCAGCTGGGTCAAAAAATGAAGTATTGAGATTTCGATCAGTTAATAATATTGTAATAGCTCCAGCTAATACAGGAAGAGAGAGGAGCAATAATAAGGCTGTAATTCCAACAGCTCATACAAATAATGGTATTTGATCTAGTGATATACTATTAGGTCGTATATTGATAATAGTTGTAATAAAGTTAACAGCTCCTAAAATTGATGAAATTCCAGCTAAATGTAAAGAAAAAATAGCAAGATCTACAGAACTTCCTCTATGAGCAATATTTGATGACAGTGGGGGGTAAACTGTTCATCCTGTTCCTGCTCCGTTTTCTACAATTCTTCTTGAAATTAATAATATAATAGAGGGGGGTAGTAATCAAAATCTTATATTATTTATTCGTGGGAAAGCCATATCAGGTGCTCCTAATATTAAAGGTACTAATCAATTTCCAAATCCACCAATTATAATAGGTATTACTATAAAAAAAATTATAATAAAAGCATGAGCAGTTACAATAGTGTTATAAATTTGATCATCACCAATTAGTGATCCTGGATTTCCTAATTCAGCTCGAATTAATAATCTTAAAGAGGTTCCAACTATTCCAGCTCAAATACCGAAAATAAAATATAATGTTCCAATATCTTTATGATTTGTAGAATAAAGTCATTTTCGCTAATAAAATGGCTGAGGTTAAGCGATAAATTGTAAATTTATTAACGAGAAAAATTCTCTTTTATTATTAATTAGTCTTATAGTTAAATTGTATAATATAAAATTGCAAATTTTAAGATGATGAAAGAAAGATCTAAGGCTTAAAGAAATCTTTCTTTATAAATAATTTTGAAGATTATTAGTTTAATTTAACTTAAAACCTTAAAAATAAAATAAAGTTCTAGTAATTATACCTAATAAAGAAATTATTCTTAAAAAATTAATTATAAAAAAAAAATTATTTTTAATTTTAATTTTAAATCATTTTAATTTTAAATAATTAAATATTATTGAGGAGTAAATAATACGAATATAATATAAAAGTATAATTAATCTTATTATAATAAAAATAAATGTTAAAATAAAAAAATTATTTTTTAATATGAAATTAATCATTATTCATTTAGGGAAAAATCCAATAAATGGTGGTAGACCACCTAAAGATAAAAAATTAATTATTAGAGATATTTTAATTATATTATTAAAATTAACAATAAATAATTGGTTGATAAAATAAACATTTAATATAAAAAATATAAAACATATGATTCTATTTAAAAATGAATAAAAAGTGAAATAAAATAATCAGAGATTTTCTCTAATTATAATTGAAGATAGTATTCATCCTAAATTATTAATTGATGAAAATGCTAATAATTTTCGTAAGGAAGTTTGGTTTAATCCTCCAATTGCTCCGATAGTAACATTTAAAATTAAAATTAAAATTAAAAATTTATCAAAAAAATAATAAGAAAGTAGAATTATTGGGGAAATTTTTTGTCATGTTATTAAAATGAAACAATTTAATCAATTTAAACCTTCTATAATATTAGGGAATCAGAAATGAAAGGGGGCAGATCCTATTTTTATTAATAATGGGGAATTTATTATTACTGATATTAAATTATTTATTTCAATGTTAAAAAATAATATTTTTATTAAAATAATAAATAAAAAATTAATTGAAGCAATAGATTGAATAAGAAAATATTTTAATGATGCTTCTGATGAGAATAAATTTTTTGAGTTAGAGATTAGGGGGATAAATCTCAGTAAATTAATTTCTAGTCCAATTCAACATCCAAATCATGAGTTAGAGGAGATAGAAATTAATGTTCTAAAAAAAAGAATAAACATGAAGAATATTTTATTGGAGTTTATAAAAAAAAAAATTTAAAATAGAAATAAATTTATTTCATATTAGAACTAAAAATTCATTTAGGTATATTTTAGTGTATGATGCACATCAATTTTTGATATTGTTAGATATAGTTTGATTCTATAAAATATAATAAAGGTAGAAATTCTACATAATTTATCCTATCAGAATAATCCTTTTTCAGGCACTTTATTTTTAAAAAAAAGGGTATTCCTTTATAGTTGGGGTATGAACCCAAAAGCTTAATTTAGCTTATTTTTAATTAATCAATTTTATTTATTTATATAAAAATTATTAAAAACGGTTTAGATATTAATTAAATGATAAAATATATTTATATAATTATATTTACAATTATATTTAAATATAAAATTAAATATTTAAATATATAAAATTTAATATTTAATATTAATTTATAAAAATTTAATTAATAAATAAAATTTTTAATATAAATATTATTTAAAATTTAAATATTTAATAATTATTAATTAATAATAAATATTTAATATTATAATGTTTAATATAATTATTTAATATAAATATAAATATTAAATAAGTATATGAATATATAAAATTTAATAATTAACATTAATTTATAAAGATTTAAATGGCAAATGAGATTTTCAATATGAATATTACTTAAAAAAAAAAGAAATTATATAATATTTAATAATTACTGTTAATTAATAATAAATATTTAATATAATAATATAATATTTAAATATTTATATAATAATATAATATATAAATATTTAATATAATAATATAATATTTAAATATTTATATAATAATATAATATATAAATATTTAATATAATAATATAATATTTAAATATTTATATAATAATATAATATATAAATATTTAATATAATAATATAATATATAAATATTTATATAATAATATAATATATAAATATTTAATATAATAATATAATATATAAATGTTTACATAATAATATAATATATAAATATTTAATATAATAATATAATATATAAATGTTTAATATAATTATTTAATATAAATATAAATATTAAATAAGTATATGAATATATAAAATTTAATAATTAACATTAATTTATAAAGATTTAAATGGCAAATGAGATTTTCAATATGAATATTACTTAAAAAAAAAAGAAATTATATAATATTTAATAATTACTGTTAATTAATAATAAATATTTAATATAATAATATAATATTTAAATATTTATATAATAATATAATATATAAATATTTAATATAATAATATAATATTTAAATATTTATATAATAATATAATATATAAATATTTAATATAATAATATAATATTTAAATATTTATATAATAATATAATATATAAATATTTAATATAATAATATAATATATAAATATTTATATAATAATATAATATATAAATATTTAATATAATAATATAATATATAAATGTTTACATAATAATATAATATATAAATATTTAATATAATAATATAATATATAAATGTTTAATATAATTATTTAATATAAATATAAATATTAAATAAGTATATGAATATATAAAATTTAATAATTAACATTAATTTATAAAGATTTAAATGGCAAATGAGATTTTCAATATGAATATTACTTAAAAAAAAAAGAAATTATATAATATTTAATAATTACTGTTAATTAATAATAAATATTTAATATAATAATATAATATTTAAATATTTATATAATAATATAATATGTAAATATTTAATATAATAATATAATATTTAAATATTTAATATAATAATATAATATTTAAATATTTAATATAATAATATAATATTTAAATATTTAATATAATAATATAATATATAAATATTTAATATAATAATATAATATATAAATGTTTACATAATAATATAATATATAAATATTTAATATAATAATATAATATATAAATGTTTAATATAATTATTTAATATAAATATAAATATTAAATAAGTATATGAATATATAAAATTTAATAATTAACATTAATTTATAAAGATTTAAATGGCAAATGAGATTTTCAATATGAATATTACTTAAAAAAAAAAGAAATTATATAATATTTAATAATTACTGTTAATTAATAATAAATATTTAATATAATAATATAATATTTAAATATTTATATAATAATATAATATGTAAATATTTAATATAATAATATAATATTTAAATATTTAATATAATAATATAATATTTAAATATTTAATATAATAATATAATATTTAAATATTTAATATAATAATATAATATATAAATATTTAATATATTAATATAAATAAAATAAATATTTAATAATATAATATATAAGTATTTAATATAATAATATATTATTTAAATATTTAATATATAAAAAAAAAAAAAAAAATCTATGTAAAAAAAATTACATATAAATAAATTTTTTATGATTTATAAAGTTTTTTTAAAATTTATTTTACATATAAATTTTAGTGTTAAGTTTTAATTATTTTAATAATAATTGATTTTATTTGTAGTAATTAACATTAAAAATTTAAGAGATTAAGATTTAGTAATATAAAAATTAATAACAAATTTTGTGCCAGCAGTTGCGGTTATACAAAAGTTGAATTGAATTTTATTAGAATATTAATAAATATAAATAATTATTTAATTAAAATATTAAATTATTAGGTGAAATTTTAATTTATTTAAAAATTATTATTAAAAATATGACTTAATAAATTTTAATATAAACTAGGATTAGATACCCTATTATTAAAAATTTAAATTAAAATACTAAAATAGTATATAATTATTTATTGAAACTTAAATAATTTGGCGGTATTTTAGTTCATTTAGAGGAATCTATTTATTAATTGATAATCCACGAATAATTTTACTTAATTAAAAATTTTGTATATCGTTGTTAAAAAAATATTTTTAAATAATTTTAATATTTTAAATTTTAAAATAAAAATTAAATCAGATCAAGATGCAGATTATAATTAAGAATATAATGGATTACAATAAATTTATTTATATGAATATTTAATTGAAAAATTAAATTGAAAGTGGATTTAAATGTAATTTTATTTAATTTATTAGAATGATTAAAAATTAAAATATGTACATATTGCCCGTCGCTTTCATTTATAAATTGAAATAAGTCGTAACAAAGTAGAGGTACTGGAAAGTGTTTCTAGAAAGACAAATTAGAGCTTGATTAAAGCATTTCATTTACATTGAAAAGATAATATTATTTATTTAATTTGATTGGGGGAAAATTAGTATAAATTAAATTAATAAAAATAATTTTAATTAAAAATATTATAATGGGGGTTAAAGTATTTTTAAAGAAAAAAATTATATAATTTATAGTGGATTAAGTATTGTGAAAGAATTTTGAAATATGTGAAAATTAATTATAAAAAAAGTAGGTTTTAATTATTGTATCTTGTGTATCAGAGTTTTTCAATAAAAAATTTTTTATTATAATAATTCTCGAATTTAAAAGAGTTAATTAACTAATAAATTTATTGTGGCAAAAATATTTTTAATAGTTAATTAGAAATGAAATGTTAATCGTTTTTAAATATATCTAGTTTTTTTAGAAAAAAATTTAATTTTAAATTTAATTAATTATTAAAAATTAAATAAAAAATTTTTTTTAATGTTAATTTTAATATTTTAAGGGATAAGCTTTAATTTAAATTTTTATAATTTATTAAAATATTTGAAAATTTTAAAATTTATATTGTTTATAAATTATAATTTTTTATAAATAATTTCATTAAAAATAAAATTTAATGATAAATTTAATTTTTTATAAAAAAAAAAAATTTAATTAAATAATTTTAGATACAATGATAAAATTAGTATAAATAAAATTAATTAATATAATATTTAATTTATTTGTTAAGTAGTAATAAGGAATTCGGCAAAAATTTATATTCACTTGTTTATCAAAAACATGTCTTTTTGATTAATAATTTAAAGTCTAATCTGCCCACTGATTTATAATTAAAGGGCTGCAGTATTTTGACTGTACAAAGGTAGCATAATCATTAGTCTCTTAATTGGTGACTTGTATGAAAGATTGGATGAGATATGAACTGTCTTATATTTATTTTTAGAATTTAATTTTTTAATTAAAAAGTTAAAATATATTTAAAAGACGAGAAGACCCTATAGAGTTTAATATTAGTTTTAATTATAGATTTATTTATTAATTTAAAATTTAAATTGAAATTAATATTTTATTGGGGTGATAAAAAAATAAAAATAACTTTTTTTATATATTATATATATATATATATATATATTAACATTAATAAATGAGTAAATGATCCATAAATTATGATTAAAAGATTAAATTACCTTAGGGATAACAGCGTAATTTTTTTTTTTAGTTCAAATAAAAAAAAAAGTTTGCGACCTCGATGTTGGATTAAGATAAAATTTAAGTGCAAAAGTTTAAAATTTTGATCTGTTCGATCATTAAAATCTTACATGATCTGAGTTCAAACCGGTGTGAGCCAGGTTGGTTTCTATCTTTAGATAATTAAAATATTTTAGTACGAAAGGATCAAATATTTAAAATAGTTTTATTATGAGAATTTTATTAAATTAATTATATAAATTAAATTTAAACTATTTTGGCAGATGAGTGTAATGGTTTTAGAAATCATAAATATATAAATTTTATTATATAGGTAGTAAATGATTTTAAAAGATTATTTATTAATTCTAATTGGCATAATTATATTAGTTTTAGGGGTTTTAATTGGAGTTGCTTTTTTAACTTTATTGGAGCGTAAAGTTTTAGGTTATATTCAAATTCGTAAAGGTCCCAATAAATTAGGTTTTTTAGGAGTTTTACAGCCTTTTGGTGATGCTATTAAGTTATTTACTAAGGAGCAAACTTATCCTTTATATTCTAATTATTTTGCTTATTATTTTTCTCCTATTTTTAGATTTTTTTTGTCTTTATTAATTTGAATGGTTATTCCTTATTATTTTAATATAATTAGATTTAATTTAGGATTTTTATTTTTTTTTTGTTGTACAAGTATAGGGGTATACGCTTTAATAGTTTCTGGTTGATCATCTAATTCAAATTTTGCTTTATTAGGGGGTTTACGAGCTGTAGCTCAAACTATTTCTTATGAAGTTAGATTAGCTTTAATTATATTATCTGTTATTATTTTAATTATAGATTTTAATTTATTAAAGTTTAATAATTATCAAGTGATAGTTTGATTTATATTTATTATATTACCTTTATCTTTATGTTGGTTATCATCTAGATTAGCTGAAACTAATCGAACTCCGTTTGATTTTGCTGAGGGGGAAAGAGAGTTAGTTTCAGGATTTAATATTGAGTATAGAAGTGGGGGATTTGCTTTAATTTTTTTAGCAGAGTATTCTAGAATTTTATTTATAAGAATATTATTTGTTTTAATATATATAGGAGGTTATAGATTAAGAGTTTTTTTTTATTTAAAGTTAGTCTTTATTTCATTTTTTTTTATTTGAGTTCGGGGGACCTTGCCTCGATATCGTTATGATAAATTAATATATTTAGCTTGAAAAAGTTATTTACCTATTTCTTTAAATTTTTTAATATTATTTATTGGCCTAAAAATTTTTTTTATTTAAAAATATTTTTTTAGTACAAATTAATAGAATATTTAATTCTTTCTTAAGTTTTCAAAACAAATGCTTTAACAAGCTCATTAATTAGTTAAAAATTAAATTATCTCAATATTTATTTATTAATGGGTTTAAAACAAAATATGAAAAATAAATTATAGTTAGAAGTTGTCCTGTGATAATATAAGGTTCTTCTACTGGTCGTGCTCCAATTCAAGTTAAAAGGATTACTGTGGTAACTATAGATCAAAATAAAATTTGATTAATGGGGTAAAATTGAATTCCTTGAATTTTTTTGTTAGAGGTTATTGGCAAAATAATTAAAATTAAAATAGATATTACTAAGGCAATTACTCCCCCTAATTTATTAGGGATTGATCGTAAAATGGCATAAGCGAATAGGAAGTATCATTCAGGTTGAATATGAACTGGTGTAACAAGTGGATTGGCTGGAATGAAATTATCAGGATCTCCTAATAAGTAAGGATTTACTATTGTTAATATAATTAATAAAAATAATATAATAAAAAATCCAATTAAATCTTTAAATGAAAAGAATGGGTGAAAGGGAATTTTATCTAAATTTCTATTAATACCTAGGGGATTATTTGATCCTGTTTGATGTAAAAATAATAAATGAATTATAGTTATTATAGCTAAAATGAAGGGTAAAAGAAAGTGAAATGTGTAAAATCGGGTTAGCGTAGCATTATCTACTGCAAATCCCCCTCAAATTCAATTAACTAATATATTACCTAAATATGGAATTGCAGATAAAAGATTAGTAATTACAGTTGCTCCTCAAAAGGATATTTGACCTCAAGGTAGTACGTAACCTATAAAAGCTGTTCCTATTAATAAGAATAGGAGAATGACACCAATTATTCATGTATATTTTAAGTTAAATGATTCATAATAAATTCCTCGTCCAATATGAAGATATACACAAATAAAAAAGAATGATGCTCCATTGGCATGAAGAGTACGAATTAATCATCCATAATTTACATTTCGGCAGATATAATTTACACTAAAAAATGCTATTTCAATATTAGCCGTGTAGTATATTGTTAAAAAAAGTCCAGTTAAAATTTGAATTATTAAACATAATCCTAAAAGAGAACCGAAATTTCATCATGTTGAAATGTTAGAGGGTGATGGTAAGTCAATAAGAGATCCATTAATAATTTTAAAGATAGGGTGAGTTTTTCGTAAAGGTTTATAATTATTTATCATTAGTATATATATATATATATATATATAATTAGTTAGTTTGAAGATCGTAAAGGTCCAAAAAAAATATTAGTGATTTTAACTACTGCAACTAAAGCAATAAAAAGATAGATAATTATTATTATTATTATTAGAAACGTTTGATTATTATATAATTTAGATAAATTAATTTTATTTTCATTATTAAAAAATAAATTTCAATTAAAAAAATTATTTATTTCATCGTTAAATATAAAATTTATTCAGTTTAATTTATTTGTGAAAAATAGTCTAAATATCATAATTAGAGTAAAACCTATAATAATAATTTTTCTTAAAAAAAAATTATTTCTGAATAATTCATTAGAGGCAATTCTTGACACATAAATAAATAAAACTAATAAACCTCCTAAAAAAGTTAAAAATAAAATGTAAGAAAATCAATATGTATTAATTAATATTCCTGTTAGTAAGCAAATAAAAGTAGTTTGAATTAAAATTATTATTCCTATAGAAAGTGGATGTTCTAAAAAAAATATTGTTAGTGATATTATTATTATAGACATTGAAAGAAATAATTTTATATCAAAGAATAGTTTATATAAAATAATAATTTTGGAGATTATTGATAAAGAAATTTCTTTTTCTTTGAAGTTTTTAAAGAAAAATCTTATTTTTGGTTTACAAGACCAATGTTTTTTTTAAACTATAAAAACACAAATGAAAATTTTTGATATTTTATTAGTAGTTTTTATTATATTTATTATTGGAAATTTAATTTTCGTTTCTAAACATAAGCATTTATTAATTATTTTATTAAGATTAGAATTTATAGTTTTAAGAATTTTTTTATTTATATTATTTATTTTAATATATACATATTATAATATATATATATTAATGGTATTTTTAGTTTTTGCAGTTTGTGAGGGGGCATTGGGATTGTCTATTTTAGTTTCTATAATTCGTACCCATGGGAATGATTATTTTCAAAGATTTAATTTATTATAATGATAAAATTTTTATTTATAATAATTTTTATGATCCCTTTATGCTTTATAAAAAATATGTTTTGATTGGTTCAAATATTTTTATTTATTATAATATTCTTATTTATAAATTTAACGATAAGTTTATATAATTATAGAAATTTAAGATATATATTTGGTTGTGATATAATTTCTTTTGGGTTAATTTTATTAAGAATTTGAATTTGTGGTTTAATATTAATAGCAAGAGAAAATTTATTCAAAGTAAAATTTTATGTGAATTTTTTTTTATTTAATATTATTTTTTTATTAATTATGCTATATGTAACTTTTTCTGTTATGAATTTATTTATATTTTATTTATTTTTTGAGGGCAGATTAATTCCTACTTTATTATTAATTATAGGTTGGGGGTATCAACCAGAGCGGGTTCAAGCAGGGTTATATTTATTATTTTATACATTATTTGCTTCATTACCATTATTATTGGGGATTTTTTTTATTTTTAATGAAGAAAGATATATCATGATTTATTTTTTAAAGTTTTTAAACTTAAATTTATATTTACTTTATTTTAGAATAATTATAGCTTTTTTAGTTAAAATACCTATATATTTTGTTCATTTATGATTACCTAAAGCTCATGTAGAAGCTCCAGTCTCCGGTTCTATAATTTTAGCTGGGATTATATTAAAATTAGGTGGTTATGGTTTATTACGGGTAATAATTTTTTTACAGCAGGTAGGATTAAAATTTAATTTTATTTGAGTTGTTATTTCTTTATTGGGGGGATTTTATGTTAGATTAAATTGTTTTTGTCAAGTAGATATTAAATCTTTAATTGCTTATTCTTCAGTTGCTCACATAAGATTAGTGATTGGGGGTATTATAACTATAAGATATTGGGGATTTATGGGATCTTATGTATTAATAATTGGTCATGGATTATGTTCTTCAGGTATATTTTGTTTAGCTAATATTAATTATGAGCGATTACATAGTCGAAGATTATTTATTAATAAGGGGATAATAAATTTTATTCCTTCAATAAGATTGTGGTGATTTTTATTAATATCGAGAAATATAGCTGCCCCCCCGTCTTTGAATTTAATGGGGGAGATTATATTAATTAATAGATTAGTTGGATGATGTTGATTATCTATAATTTTTTTAATGTTATTTTCTTTTTTTAGAGCTGGATATAGATTATATTTATATTCTTACACTCAACATGGAAAGTATTATTCTGGTATTTATAGTTTTTATACTGGAGTTTCTCGTGAATATTTAATATTATTATTACATTGATTACCTTTAAATATTTTAATTATGAAAATTGATTATGTAATAATTTGATTTTACTTAAGTAATTTAATATAATAAAATATTGATTTGTGGTATCAAAAATGTGAGTAAATTCATTTTAAGTCATTCAAAAAAATTACATTTGTTTTTTAAGTTTTTTTTTTTTATTTTTTTTTGGTGTAATAAATTTTTTATTTATAGTTTATTTTATTTATAGTAATATAGTTCTTTTTTTAGAGTGGGAAATTATTTCTTTTAATTCTAATATAATTGTTATATCTATTTTATTAGATTGAATGTCATTATTATTTATAATATTTGTTTCTTTAATTTCTTCTGTTGTTATTTTTTATAGAAAGAGATATATATTATCTGAGAAAAATTTAAATCGTTTTATTATTTTGGTTTTATTATTTGTTTTTTCTATAATTTTATTAATTATTAGTCCTAATATAATTAGTATTTTTTTAGGTTGAGATGGTTTAGGGTTAGTATCTTATTGTTTAGTAATTTATTATCAAAATATTAAGTCTTATAATGCTGGTATATTAACTGCTTTGTCAAATCGAGTTGGGGATGTTTGTATTTTAATTTCAATTTCCTGAATAGTTAATTACGGGAGATGAAATTATATTTTTTATTTAAATTTTATATCTAATGATTTTTCTATGGAGATAGTGGGTTTAATAATTATTTTAGCGGCAATAACTAAAAGAGCTCAAATTCCTTTTAGTTCTTGATTACCGGCTGCTATAGCTGCTCCTACCCCGGTTTCAGCTTTAGTTCATTCCTCTACTTTAGTTACTGCTGGGGTTTATTTATTAATTCGATTTAATAATTTATTATTAGATTTATTTATATTAAAAATTTTATTATTGTTATCTGGTTTAACAATATTTATAGCTGGTATTACTGCTAATTATGAATTTGACTTAAAGAAAATTATTGCTTTATCTACTTTAAGACAATTAGGTTTAATAATAAGAATTTTAAGAATGGGATTACCAGAATTAGCTTTTTTTCATTTATTAACTCATGCTATATTTAAAGCTTTATTATTTATATGTGCTGGGGTAGTTATTCATATGATAAATAATATTCAGGATATTCGTTATATGGGGGGGGTTAGATATTATTTACCTTATACATCTTTATGTTTGAATATTTCTAATATAGCTTTATGTGGGATTCCTTTTTTAGCTGGGTTTTATTCTAAGGATATAATTTTAGAGTTAGTATCTTTAAGATATTTAAATATATTTATTTTTTTTTTATATTATGCTTCTACTGGTTTAACTATATATTATAGTTTTCGGTTAATAATATATTTAATAATTAATGATTTTAATTTACTAAGAATTTATAATTTATATGATGAGGATTATATTATATTAAAGAGAATATTTACATTACTATTTATAAGAGTTATTAGTGGAAGATTTTTAAGATGAATAATTTTTTCTTACCCTTATATAATTTATTTACCTTTAAATCTAAAAATAATAGTTATTTATGTTAGAATATTAGGTATATTAATGGGTTATTTAGTTAGAAATATAAAAATTTATTCTGTAAATAAATTTTTAGTTACTTATAATTTAAGAAATTTTTTAAGTTTAATGTGATTTATACCTAATTTATCAACTTATGGTTTAAGATATTATTTTTTAAATTTTGGTCAAAACCTATTAAAAATTGTCGATATAGGTTGAAGAGAAATATATAGAGGTCAAGGGATGTTTTATAT
This sequence comes from Apotomis capreana, assembly GCA_947623375.1. Taxonomy (NCBI): domain Eukaryota; kingdom Metazoa; phylum Arthropoda; class Insecta; order Lepidoptera; family Tortricidae; genus Apotomis; species Apotomis capreana. Next base: position 17,008 of record OX392526.1, read on the forward strand.
TTTAAAAAAGTATTCTATTTTTTATTATTTTTATCAGATAAATAATTTTAAAATTTATTTATTTAGATTTGTTTTATGAATGATTATTTTATTATTTATATTATTTATTTA